>JAHKKF010474848.1:0-16607 GCA_019740295.1 Labeo calbasu
GGTTCGTTCATCTTATGGGGCTGTCACGTGATGAACGAACGACTCAAACCCGAAAACTTGTCAGATAAGAGGTGAGGTGAGCTAATCATAGACTAAAGGTAAACAGTGAATGAATCTTGTCTGTTTCTTACAGCATTATAGTTTTGTTTTGTTTGTAGTGTGATCAACGTTTGTGTAAGCAGTAGATGTGTTAGTAACACGTAACATTTTAATTATATTTTGCTAAAATGAACGAAATGACTCAATAAAAGATTCATTCATTTGCTGAACGAGACTCAAAGGTCCGAGTCAGTAAAATGATCCGAACTTCCCATCACTACTATGAATCACATCTAAGTTCATCGTCTGTGTACTCCGGCTCAAAAAGGTAGAGAATGGCGAAAAACTCCATCTTATTTTCTCCTACAACTTCAGAATCGTCCGACATCGTTGTAGCTTTTTGTTTGTAAACAGAGTTTGACTTACTTGCACTTTCTTGGCCTTTGCACATTTGCTCTGTAAACACTGGGTCTGTAGTTCCGCGTGACCTTTCGACGTGATTCAATAGTACGTAGTGTCGTGAACGCACATCCCAGGAGTTTTTGTGCTTAAAAAGTATACAAATTTTTATTTTCCAAAAAAAAAGACCGATAAGACCCTTCTTCCTCGCTGGGATTGTTTAGAGCCTTTGAAGCTGCATTTAAACTACATTTTGGCGTGATTCAGTAGTACGTAGACGTGCATCCCAAGAGCCTGTTCTACACCACCTTTTGTGCTTAAAAAGTATACAAATTTTTATTTTCCATAAGACCCTTCTTCCTTGGCTGGGATTGAAGCTGCTTTTTTTGAAGTGCTTTCCTCAAAAACCATAATTTCTTTACGACTGAAGACAGAAAGACATGAACATCTTGGGTGACAAGGCGGTGAGTACATTATTTGTGAATTGTTGTTCTGGAAGTGGACTTCTCCTTTAAGTAATTTAGCATGGGAACATTTGTATTTTCTAGTCATGATGATGTTCCCTGATGGTTTGTGTGTTCAGACGAGGCCAGAGAGGATCTTCTCAGTCTGATGGCGCTCATGGACGTGTGGTTTTTCCTGGTGGAGTGTCCGGATCACACACTGGTGGATATGCAGGGCTGGTTGCAGAAATCAATGCGGTTCGAGCGGCTGGAGATTGACCCGCGCTTCACCGCAGACCCGACAGGCGTCCGGCTCTTCCGCTGGGTGCAGAATTCACCGTTTCAGGGCATCTTGAGCGTCTACTGCAGGTGAAAACACTTATCTGTTTCAATCATGGGACTTTTCTTCTCATCCTCCAAAAAAAAAAACACTGGATTTGGTGCTCACCGGGTCTCATTTGACAGATTTCAGGTTACCAGCCTAACATTCACAGACATTTCTATATATTTAATCCACAATCCATCTCTATATTCTTACAGATTCTTAATAAATATAAGCAGAATCACAGAATCATTGAAAATAAAAATGGAATTTATATACAAACAGAAACTTGAAGGTCTTCATGACAACTTGCCAAAATAAAAGTTTGGTTTGACTAAAGAAATGATGACAGAAATGGATTACTAGTGTACAGGAGAATGTAATGTACAGAAAAAAGTAACAATTATTACTTTTATTTAAAAAATAAAAAATAAATACAAATAATTAAACCATTAAACCAAAAAAAAAAAAAAAAAACATAATTTCAGAAATTAAAATGGAATTTGAGGAAAAAATAAAACTGATTTCATAAGACCCTATTAATATAATTTTTATTAAGCTTTTAATAAATTGATTTGAAACCATTAAAATGGAATGCAGAAAAATGTAAAATCTAGAAAAACTGGATCATCAAAATTAGAGAAAAAATAATAATTTAAGAAATAAAAGAAGCCCCTAAAATGTAATTTTTGTTAATCTTTTAATAAATTGATGTTAAGGTGTATTTTAATTATTTCATTTAGCTAGATATGCTTTATAATTATTACAATTTACTTTCAAAACCCATTCAAATTAAATGCAGAAAAATGTAAAATCTCAACAAATGGGAAAAAACTGAACCCAGTAATATTAAAATGAAACGATAATAATAAATAATAATAATAATAATAATAATAATAATAATAATAATAATAATTTATGAAATCAGAATTCATATGCCCCTAAATTGTAATTTTTGTTAAACTTTTAATAAATTGATGTTAAATTGTATAATTTTAATTACTTCATTTAGGTAGATATGCTTTATAATTATTAAAATTTAATTTCAAAATCCATTAAAATGGAATGCAGAAAAATGTAAAATCCAGAAAATGAAGAAAAACTGAATTCAGAAATATTAAAATGAGAAAAAAACATAATTTAAGAAATCAGAATTCATAAGCCCCTAAAATGTAATTTTTGATAAACATTTAATAAACTTTATAATTATTAACATTTTATAATTTAAGAATTTTAAAACCATTAAAATGGAATGCAGTAAAATGTAAAATCTCAACAAATGGGGTAAAAACTAAATCCAGTAATATTAAATGAAAAAAATAAAAAATAAAATAATAATAATAATAATAATAATAATAATAATAATAAAGAAATCAGAATTTATTAGCCCCTAAAATGTATTTTTTGTTAAACGTTTAATAATTTTTTTTTTAATTGTATAAGTTTCATTCCTTTTTTTTTAGCTAGATACACTTTATAATTATTAAAATTGAACTAAAAAAACATTAAAATGGAATGCAGAAAAATGTAAAATCCAGAAAATGTGGAAAAACTGAATCCATAAATATTAAAATGAGAAAAAACATTTCAATTTCAATTCATTAGCCCCTAAAATGTAGTTTTTGTTAAACTTAATAAATTTGTTAAATTGTATGTTTAATTATTTCATTTAGCTAGATATGCTTTATAATTATTACAATTTAAAAAAATCTAAATGAAATGCAGAAAAATCTGAATTCATAAGAAGATTTAGCTAGATATTCTTTATAATTATTACAATTTTATTTTAAAAACCATTAAAATGGAATGCAAAAAACTTTTAAATGTAAAATCTAGATAAATGGGTAAAGATTGAATCCAGAAATATTAAAATGAGGGAAAATAAAAATAATAATTTCAGAAATCAAAATTCATAAGCCCCTAAAATGTAATTTTTGTTAATCTTTTAATAAATTGATTTTTAAAGTGTGTTTAATCATTTCATTTAGCTAGATATGCTTTATAATTATTATAATTAAAAAAAAAAAATCTAAATGAAATGCAGAAAAATCTGAATTCATAAGAATTCAAAAATTTCATTTTTGTTAAACCTTTAATAAATTGTTTTATTATGTTTATTATGTTTTAATTAGTTAATTAAGCATACTTTTCAATGTACTAAATTTCAATTCAACCATTAAAATGCAGTCCAGAGAAGGTCAAATGGACAAAAAATAAAACTGAATTTGTTATAAACATTTTGAAAAAGGGCACTTCAATAAATTTACACAAGAAAGTATTCATTAAAAACGAGGAATACAGAAATAATTTAAAGTGAAATTTAAAAATAGAATAAAAATTATGATTTTATGATGTGCCTTTTTCCATGTGGTCAAAAAAGTGTTATAGGAAAAAAACAACAGCATATATTGCTTTAAAATGACATTAGATGAATAAATGATGACAGAATTGACATTATTTTGTTGAATTATTCCTTACAATCAACTTGCTGAAATATATTAAATTAAATAAATGTTCTAATAAAATGATTAACCAGAATTGCAAACTAAAATGTGATTTGTTGTGTTCTGCTGCAGGGATGAGCTGAGTTTGCTGCACTTCCTGCACTCGCTGTGTGACTTCCTGCCCGTGTCGCACGACATCCAGCCGCTGGAGAGGCCGAGGTCCTGCGCTGGATCTCTGGCTCAGGCTCTACAGACGGAGATCCACACCGTGACGCAGGACGTGTGTTCAGTGCTGCGCTCTGATGAGGGAGTGAGGAGAGGAGAGGCGGAGTCACATTCCTCCTCACAGCCACTCCAGACGCTCAGGGAGGAGTGGCTTAAAGAACGGGGGCGGTACAATGAGAGGCTCCGCCCACTGCTGGACTGCACACGCTACAGCAGACTGATAGAGCGCATGATTCACACGCAGCTGCACACAGATGAAGCCGCACTGATGGAAGCTCCTCGTCTGTAAGTAAAGGCACTTCAGAGTCACCGTCATGACGGTCCAAACCCGTATGCGGTTTTGGTAAACTCATAAAAATATCTGCCAAAAATATAAATATTATTTATTAAAATAAAATTTTTACTTTATTTCATTTTAGCACATGCACAATTGCGGTTGAAGGAAAGATTATCAGTTAATAGTGACTGTTTTAATATAATTAATATAATATATATTTTTAATATTTTAAATTAGTTTGTATTTATGAATTTTCCACTTTCATTTTCATTTTAGTTAAAGATTTTGTGATGTGTTTTTGTTGGTTTTATTAGGTATTTTTATTTTTAAATGTCTATTTTTTTCAGTATTTTATTTTTTTTTTATTTTACTTATTTATTTTATATTTTATATTTTATTTTATTTTGTTTTAGCACAAGTACAATTGAGAATTTAGACCCACGGTGGAAGGGAAGATCATCAGTTAATAGTGACTATTTTAATATAATTATTGTAATATATATGTTTAAAATATTGAAAATTGGCTTTTATTTTTATTTTTTCTATGTTCATTTTTATTTTAGTTAAAGAGAATTTGTGATTTGTTTTTGTTGGTTTTATTAGTTATTGTTATTTTAAAATGTCTTTTTTTTTCAGTATTTTGTTATTGTATTTTATTAGATTTATTTATTTATTCATTTATTTTATTTTATTTTATTTTACAATTGAGAATTTAGAGTCCCGATGGAAGGGAAGATTATCAATTAATGACTAATGATCAATTAGTGACTATTTTGGTTCAATTAATATAATATATATTTTTAAAAATATTTTAAATTAGTTTTATTTTTATATTTTCCACTTTCATTTTCATTGAAATTTTGTGATGTGTTTTTGTTGGATTGTAGTTTTGTGGTGCGTTTTTTTTTTTTTTTTTTTTTTTTTAGTAATTTTGATATTCTTAACTATCTAGTTAGTTTTTTTTTTCAGTTTTGTTCAGTTTTAATCATTTTAGTACTTAACTTTAAGTGTAAATTGTATTTTAATTTTGTTGTGCATTTTGTCAATTTTATTCGTTTTTGTTTTTTTTTTCAGTTTTTTCATTATTTTCAGTTTGTTTTAGTACTTTAGTACTTTCAGCTAAATGAAAACTAGTTGCAAAAAATCATTAATTCAGAAATGCACAAGCACTTTTTAACAACAAAAAATAAATGTTAAATAAAGAATACAAAATAATTTAAAGAGTAATATATATTTTTTTACTTTTTAAAATGTACTTTTTTAACATTTAAAAACAAATACAATGAAAATAATTCACATAAAATATGACAAATGGTGCATTTTTGCCATTTTTGTAGCTTGACGGAAGTGATCACTGAGTTGTTATAGGAAGAAATAACAGCATACGGATTTGAAATGACATGAAATGTGTAAATAATGACAGAATTTATATTTGTAGTTGAGTTGTTCCTTTAAAAGCGCTTGGTAAAGGAGGAGCATCACAGCCTGATCAAATAAATCAAATAAACGCATTTTACTTTGCACTTTCTATCAGAAACAAATGAAATATTGAACTGCTTCTCCTCCGTATCTTTCAGCTGATCTGAATCCACGCAGAATGATGAACATTTCCATGAGCTTCTGCTGGAGATCGAGAGTCTGGTTCGGTCTTGAGATTCTCCAGGGCTTCGCGCCTCTAATAGTTCAGTGACATTTCCACAGGAAAGCCTTCATCTGCCCTCACAGCCCTCACTTTGTCCTCCGCAGGGAAACACACGCACACATTCTCCATCACCACCTGTCCGCTATTTACTCATTTGTGCATTTACTGTTGAAAATAAACGCTTGGATGCAAAAACCCTCGAAGACAATTGTTTTTATAAATATGAGGATCCTTCAGCTGTATTTCAGTCTTTTATGCTTGCTATTTCTTTGTAATTACCTGTGAAATTTAATGGCAATTTATGAGTGAAAATTATTTTATTGTTATTATTATTATTATTATTTATTTATTTATTTACAGTATATAAATAATAATAAAAAATAAACGTACAGAAATGCTAAACACGCAGGATAATTTGTTTTATTTCAACCTTTAAAAAAATGATTTTACTTCTATCTATATACATCTGCAGACAGATACTGTAAAAAATATTTTGAAGTTGTAAATAAATTAAAATAACAAAAATAACATAAAATATTGCAGTATTGTTGATGCATATTTACATCAATCTTAAAATCAACATTTTTACTGAAAACATAGTAATGTTTGATTTTGACTAAATTACGCATTTGTATGACATTTCCAAGATTTATTGTATTTGATTTGTTTTCTTTTGTTAAAAATATTTAAAATCATAATTTAGCTATTTAAATGAGATTTCCAACAACTAATCATTTATATATTTTTTTCTGTTAAAATATTTAAAATCATAATTTTTGCTATTTGAATGACATTTCCAAGATTTTTTCAAATCAATTGATAATTTATAATGTTTTGTTACAAATATTTAAAATCACAATTTTGTGATTTATTATTAAACTAAAATATTTTAAATTAGTTTTTATTTTTATATTTTCCACTTTCATTTTCATTTTAGTTACATAGATTTTGTGATGTTTTTGTCTTTTTTTTTTTTTTTTTTTTTTTTTTAGTATTTTCTATTTTATTTTATTTTATTTTACATTTTATTTTTATCACATGTACAATTAAAAATTTAGAGCCGAAGTGGAAGGGAAAATCATCAGCTAATAGTGACTATTTTAATATTATTAATCTAATATATATGAAAATATTTTAAATTAGTTTTTATTTTTATATTTTCCACTTTCATTTTAGTTACAGAGATTTTGTGATGTGTTTTTGTCGGATTTATTAGTTATTGTAATTTTTAAATGTCTATTTTTTCAGTATTTTTATTTTTTAATTTTTTTAATTTAATTTAATTTTATTTTAGAATTTAGAGCCACAGTGGAAGGGAAGAAGGGAAAATTTAAATCAATTTAATATTTTGTAATAGATTTTGTGATTTTTTTTTTTTTTTTTGGTTTTGTTAGTTATTGTTATTTTTAAATCTGTTTTTTTAAAATTGTATTTTATTATATTTATTTATTTTTTATTTTATTTTACAATTCAAAATTTAGAGTCCTGATGAAAGGGAAGATTATCAATTAATGACTAATAATCATTTTGTGAATATTTTAGTACAATTAATCAATTTTTGTAATCAATTGACAATTTATAATCGTTTCTGTTAAAAATATTTAAAATCACAATTTTGTGATTTGACTGACATTTCCAAGATTTTTTTTTTTTTTATCAATTGATAATTTATAATCTTTTGACAATTTGTATGACATTTTCTCATTGTTTTAAAAATCAATTAATAATTTGTTATTTTCTGTGTTCTAATGTCAATTTACATCCAAATTCTAAATAACAAAAGCGTCATCGTCCAGGAAGTGATGTCATTTTGGAGGGAAATCAGCAGCACATTTGTGAGTGTCCTGATGTCAGTGAATCTGATGCTCTTGTGTTTCAGTCTTGTGATCAATCAGCGTCAGAAAACACGTTTCCCTGAGGAACGACAGCTTCTCACCAGCAGATCAGATGCTTCTGCTGAGGCGTCTTAAGAGAATGAAGCCTTAGATTGAAATACGAGAAGACTACGGCTGATCTGATCTCTGAGATTACACAAAATACTAAGATTTTCTCTCAGAGAGGCAGAAACTGGCAGCAGATTATGAATATTGAGACCTGTTTGTTTTTTTAGTTTTGTACACATAAACAAATGGCAAAGAAAAGAAAACGGCACATTTCTTTTGACTACGATACATGATTTCAGCTTGTTCAGAGTTGATTGCATCATTTTCTGTATTTGGTGTGTGTATTTCTTCAAATAGTCATCATATTTCATAACACTCCAAGTGTGTTCTAGAGCTCTTCTCTCACACTGAAGACACAAAGTCGTGTTTCAGACGGACCGGAGCAAACACAAGCGCCGCTGACAATCATCCAGTTCAAGTGTCCTCACCGCTGACACTGTTACCATGGAAACCAGCATCAGCATCAGCACCAGCACCGTCTGTCTGAGATCAGCCGGAATGGTGAGTCTGATGTTTGAGAAAGTCGTCTGATCTGACTCGGTGTTGCTGTATCTGTTCAGACTGATCCGACTTATACTTTTCATAAAAATGAAGATTAAAAATCATAAAAATCCCATAGACTTACATTGACACAATCTATCACTAGCCAAGCCTAGCAACTACAATCATGCTAGTAACTTGCTAATCATATTAGAAACATGCTTATCATGCTAGTAATATGCTAGCAACGTGCTAGTAAGATGCTAGTCATGTTAAAAACATGCTAGCAACACGTTAATAACATGTTAATCATGCTAGAAACATGCTAATAACATGTTAATGCAAGCAACATGCTAGTAACATGTTAATCATGTTAATATGCTAATCATGTTAGAAACATGTTAACAACATGCTAGTGATTTGCAAGTCATGCTAGGAACATCCTAACAACATGCTAATAACAAGCTAATCATGCTAGCAACATGCTACTCATGCTAGAAACGGACTAGCAACATGCTAGTAATTTGAACGTGCTAGTAACATGGTAACTTGTTGATCATCAAAAACATGTTAGCAACATGCTAGTTACTTGTTAATCATGTTAGAAACAAGTTAGCAACATGCTAGTGACTTGCAAGTCATGTTAGAAACATACTAGCAACATGCTAGTAACTTGTTAATCATTTTAAAAACATGTTAGCAACATGTTAGTTACATGTTAATCATGCTAGCAACATGCTAATCATTTCAAAAACAGACTACCAACATGCTAGTAACTTACTAATCATGTTAACAATATGTAATCATGCTAGAAACATGTTAGCAACATGCTAGTAACATGCTATTTGTGCTAGTAACAAGTTACTAATTACCAACATGCAAGTCATGTTAGAAACTTGTAACAAGCTAGTAATTATTAATCATGCTAACAAGTTAATCATTTTAAAAACATGTTAGCAACATGCTAGTTACATGTTAATCATGCTAGCAACATGCTAATAATTTCAAAAACAGACTAGCAACATGCTAGTAACTAGCTAGTCATGCCAGAAACATGCTAGCAACATGCTAATCATGCTAGTAACATGTGAGTCATGTTAAAATGAAGCTAGAGACATGCTAGTAATGTTAATCATGTAAAAAACATGCTAATCATGCTAAAAGCATGATAACATGGTAATGCTAGTAACGTTAATCATGTTAGCAACATGCTAATCATGCTAATAACATGTGAATCATGTTAGAAACAAGCTAACGCCATGCTAGTAACATGTTAATCATGTTAAAACATGATAGCAACAAGATAGTAACATGTTAGAAAAATAGTTAGAAACATGCTAACTACATGCTAATCATGTTAGCAACATACTAATCATCCAATCTATCTATATAAAGTTTAAAACTTCAAGCGTTTACAGCTGCTTTAAACTTTCAGACCAGGCTTTCTCAAGCTAACCTAAAGGTTATCTCGAAAAACTTTTTTTTTATCTAGTTTTTGTTAATGTTTTCTTGAGATGTTGCTCACCAATGCATCCTCTGCAGTGAATGGGTGCCGTCAGTCAAACAGCTGATAAAAACATCCCAATAATCCACAAGTAATCCACACCACTCCAGTTCATCAGTTAACATCTTGAGAAGACAAAAGCTGAAACAAATCCATCAAGACGTTTTTAACAAAATACGAGTCCATAATCCATTATAAAATGCGTCCTCCAGTGAAAAAGTGGTCTGGACTGAATCTGCACAGATCAAGCACCGATTACAAGCCACAACAGTCCAAAACAACAAACATGTGGCTGGATTTTGATGTGAGAGACGACGGGAGATGGACGACTGGAGGAAGCATTATTATGGACGGCACCCATTCACTGCAGTGGAAGTGATGTCCTCAAGACATCACAGATTAGGACTGACGTCTTATCGAGTGGTTTTACATTTGCGTTGCATTGCAGCATCTTTGTTCCATAATCAACCATTTGATTCCCAATAACTGGCTCAGTAGACCTGAATTATGAAAATGTTGAGCATATGCAGCGTTTAATAGTTTGATAGTCCAACACATCTCCAAACAACTGATTATGTGTCACAGTCATGAGAAACATCATACCAATCTACATCAGACGAATCTACATCAGACCGTACCGTAATGAGAAACAACGTGACCGAGATCCAAAACCAAACGTTTTTAATTTGTGATCAGCACTATGTGTTATTAAAAATGCAAACCAGTTGAGACGACAGCTGAGTGAAAAGGTTTTCAACAAAGTCCTGCAAGTTATGGGTAAAGCTTAATATCGGTAAATACAAAATAATATAATGTTTATATATATATATATATATATATATGTATGTATGTATGTATGTATGTATGTATATATACATATACATATACATATACATACATACACACACACACACATATTTTGGGATCAGTAAGACTGTTTTTTAAAGAAGTCTCTTATGCTCATCAAGGCTGCATTTATTTGGTCAAAAGTACAGGGAAAAAACAGTAATATTGCAAAATGTTATTACAGTATAAAATAATGGTTTTTATTTTAATGTACTTTAAAATAGAATATACTCTTGTGATGCAAAGCTGAATTTTCATTAACTGTTACTCCAGTCTTCAGTGTCACATGATCCTTCAGAAATCATTCTAATATGCTGATTTATTATCGATGTTAAAAACAGTTGTGTTGCTTAACATTTCTTTAGAACCTGTGATTCTTTTTTTTTCAGGATTCTTTGATCAATAAAAGGTTAAAAATAACAGTATTTATTTAAAATAGAAAGGTTTTCTAACAATATACACTACTGTTTAAAAGTTTGGGGTCAGTACATTTTTATTCTTTCTTTTTTTTAAAAAAAGAAATTAATACTTTTATTCACCAAGGATATGTTAAATTAACATAAAAGGTGATAGCATAGATTTAAATGGTTAGAAAAGACTTATATTTTGAATAAATGCTGTTCTTTTTAACTTTTTTTTTCCATCAAAGAATCCTGAAAAAAAAAAATTGGCAGCACTGATTAACTGTTTGTAATAATAAATCAGCATGTTAAAATGATTTCTAAAGGATTATGTCAAAAATTCAGCTTTTCATCACAGGAATAAATTATATATGAAAGAATATTAAAATAAAAACCATTATTTTAGTTTGTAATAACATTTTGCAGTATTACTGTTTTTTTTTCCTGTATTTTTGATCAAATAAATGCAGACTTGATGAGAATAAGAGACTTCTTTAAAAAACATTAAAAGTCTTACTGATCCCATTCTTTTGAGTGATAGTGTATACTTTGTGTGTGTGTGTGTGTGTGTGTGTGTGTGTGTGTATACACAAACACACACACACAACCAATCAAAAGTTTTTTTGTTTTTTAAAGTCTCTTCTGCTCACCAAGCCTGCAGTTGTTTCATCCAAAGTACAGCAAAAACAGTAAAATTGTGAAATATTTTTACTATTTAAAATAACTGCTTTCTATTTGAATATATATTAAACTGTAATTTATTTCTTTGATCAAATGCTGAATTTTCAGCATCATTACTCCAGTCTTCAGTGTCACATGATCCTTCGGAAATCGTTCTAATATGCTGATTTGCTGCTCAAGAAACATTTTATTATATTATTATTATTATTATAATTATTGTGTTTTATTATTATTATTATTATTATCAATATTTAAACCAGTTGAGTACATTTTTTTCAGGGTTCTTTGAATAGAAAGATCCAAAGATAAGCAGACTATAATTTTCTTTCAATAAATTTATTTTAATTAATTTTTTGGGGGGAAATAAGTGATAGAAATTAATATTTTTATTTAGCAAGGATGCTTTAAATTAATCAAAAGTGATGATAAAGACATTTATAATGTTACAAAAGATTTCTATTTCAGATAAATGCTGGTATTTTAACTACTCAGAAATTTCAGCATAAGAATAATAATCTTATTTTATTTATTTATTTACTTATTTATTTATTTTAATTTTTTGAACAGCAAAGCAGCATATTAGAATGATTTCTGATGGATCATGTGACACTAAAGACTGGAGTAATGATGCTGAAAATTCAGCTTTAATCACAGAAATAAATTACATTTTAAAATGTATCCAAATTAAAAGCAGTTATTTTAAATAGTAAAAATATTTCTACATTTTACTGTTTTTGCTGTACTTTGGATGAAATAAATACAGGCTTGGTGAGCAGAAGAGACTTCTTTAAAAAACATTAAAAATCTCACTGTTCAAAAACTTTTGACTGGCAGTGTATATGTGAATTAAAAATAAAAAAAATAAATATTAAAAATCCTATATATATTTAGAATATTAAAAAAAAAATACTATTAATTTTATTTCTTCAAATTAAATTTTAGAACATTTTATTACTTTATATTTACCGACTTTTATAGCATTTTAATAACATGTAGTTTTTCAGTTGACTTGTTGGTGAAATATAAGCTGGACATTGATTAGTTTAGTGCGATTCACCCTCATAAAATCCACAGTATGGTGTTTTTTGTGCTGTAAAAGTTGCCGTGATTAGAAACAGGAGAAGAGTGATGACTCATAAAAACGATCCAAAACACAATCGTATAAAACAGCGTCTTTCGTACGAAACCGTTCAAAAAAAGCCCATCAGATATTGAAATGCTGCCGACGCGGTTGATTATCCACAGTTTCATCCCAGAGCTAAGTTTTCCTGGCGCTCTCGTGTCGGATGATCTTGTACGTGATCCAGTAGAAGACGTTAAAGATGAGGAAGGCCAGCGGGAAGGCGGCGCGCGATATGGTGTCGATCCTCTTTGCTCGGTCCACGAACTTCTTCCGGTTCACGTCCGAGTCTCTCAGGACGACCGGCGGCGGGTTTGCGTTCGTCTGCGCGTTTTTAACCGCCGTCCCGTCCTTCACGCAAGACGTGGTGGTGTATCCGGAGAAATGCAGTCGGTCGTCTTGTAATTCCTCCTCCTGTGAGTTCAGAAGTAAGAGAAATCATTTCACAACACTGAGCATGAAAACAGCCGCGGGCCTGATGATTTTCATTTAATTAACGCTGCTCTTTAATGAGCCCGCAGCTCGTCTTCATCTTTGTCTCAGGTGTCGAGTCTTTCGAAGCTTCAGGTGCAAACGCTTTTGTCTAAAATTAATGGAGCGATAATCCTGCAATCCTTCTGTGTTTTGTGGCTTGTTAAAGGATTATTATTGTGTTTTTAGTGCTGTATTTAAAGATTCATGTTTAAGTTTGTTTTAATGCTAATGCTTTACAATATGGTTGCATTTGATGACATTATTGCATTAGCAAACATGAACTTACGCTGTAAAAAATGTTTTTTTAACGTAAATTAAACAGTGTACATATTTCTGTTTTTGTCAAAATTTCAAGTTTAATTCAATGTTACTTGCTGTTTTTTTTTGTAATTACAGAAGACTAGTAGTCATATGCACTAATTTTATTTTATTTTTTAATAATGTTTTAATTGCATGTTTTATCCACTTTCTTTTGTCATTTATATGTATTGATTTTAAAATATATTTGCTATTTGTAAATATATTTATAAAATAAAAAATATGTTAATGTTTATATTATTATAATTATATTATTATATTATTATTGGCATCCCCCAATAATTATTTTATTTTTATTTTATCAATATAGTATAAAAATCACCATCCACTTTCTTTATTTAGAAGTGTTTATTTTAAAATATATTTATATATTTGTATTTTATTTCTAAATATATTTATATAAAAATCCTTTCATATTATTTATTTACTTTTTTTATAAAATATATTTATAAAAAAAATATTTCACTTTCATAAATATTTCAGTATTTTACATGTCATTTATATGTATTGATTTTAAAATATATTTAATTGTAAATATATTTATAAAATATATATATATATTGACATTTTTATTAGCATCTCCCATTTGTTGATGACTGAATTTTTTTTTCCAATAATTGTTTTGTTTTTTATTTTATCAATATAGTATAAATTCTATCCGCTTTCTTCGTTAACAAGTATTTATTTTATAATATATTTATTTATTTTTATTTTATTTTATTTCTAACTATATTTATAAAATGAAAAAAAGTATACATACATTTATTTTTTTTTATTTAAAATTTATTTTTAAATTTTTATTTGTAAATATATTTCCAAAGTAAAAATACAATTTCATTTATTAATTAATTTATTTTATATTTTGACATTTTTATTAAGATCTCCATTTGTAATGATTTTTAATTATTAGATGATTTTTCCCCCCAATAATAGTTCTATTTTTATTTTATCAATATAGTATAAAAATCACCATCCACTTTCTTTATTTAGAAGAATTTATTTTAAAATGTATTTATATATTTTTATTTTATTTCTAAATATATTTCTAAAATAAAAAAATAAAATTTAGTTGATTGATTATTATATAATTTTTCTCCATTTCTGATGACAAAACAGAATTATTGAGAAACAAATCAGACAGTAATTAAAAATACAGAAATTAATTTCTCAATATTTTATACAAGTTTATTTTAAAATACTTATATATTTCAGTTTTATTTATAAATATATTTCTAAAATAAAAAAAACATGTAATGTTATTTACATTTTATATATATATATATTTGTTTTATTTTTTATTTTAACAGTATAATATAATATATCACCATCTGCTTATACTGTTCTTCAAATGTATTTATTTTAAAATATATTTATATATTTTTTATTTTAGTTCTAAATAAAACAAATAAAACATTTTATTCTATATTATTAAAATTAATTAAAAGTCATTAAATGCATTTTAAAATATATTTTTTAATTATTTGTAAGTATAGTTCTAAAACAGTATTTATATATGTGTGTGTTTTTATTTTATTTTTTAATTTAATTTAATTTAATTATTTATTGTTTTTTTTTTTTTGTTTGTTTTTTTACATTATATCTCCATTTGTGTTCCAGAGAAAAAAATAGAGTTCGGCCTGACATGAGGGTGAGTAAGTGATGACATATTTTTAATTATTGGATGATTTATTCCTTAAATGTTATTTTTGTCCCATTGGAGACTAATTTTAGCCCAAAATATGAGCAATTCCTTCATGTTTGCGAATAATTATAGAGTAAACAAACTAAAGCTGAGCATTTGGCCTCGGTTTGAGACGTTGAAGTAGGCGGAGTGGATTATTAAGGTCTTGATTGAGTGATTTGTAATTGAGTCTGGTCTTAATGTCTCCTCGTCAGGATGATGAAGCCGATCGTTTCAGCTGACGAGGCTAATGTCGTTTTGTAGGATGTTGTTTCAGACTAAAGATGCTTGAACATTGTAAAGCCACAATCAGTGTTTTGGTACCTTTTGATTTCTTCTTTGCCTTCGTTTCAGCCGCAGAAACTCCTTCTGTTGTCTGGAGACGAAGTTGACGCCGGCGTATTCCAGCAAAGCGGCGAAGACGAACAGCAAACACACCGCCATCCAGATATCTATAGCCTTCACATAGGAAACCTAAAACACACACGAGTAAATGACGAAACACTATATATATTAATTTATAGACTTTATATAAAATATATATGTATACTACATATTTAAAACTTTATATATTTTTTATTTTTTTATTAAAAAAATATATAAAACACTATGAAATTAAAATAAGTATCATTAAATAATTTTTTTTTAACTTAATATAAATATTTTATTTTATAAATATAATTTTATGTATTAATTACATTTAAGAAAACACTTATTTTATATTTATGAAATAAATATTTACTATTTAATTGTAATTTACTTAAATGATTAATTAAAATAATACTTTTTATTTATTTAACTAGGTCTTTTTAAGTTTATTTTGATGTATTTTTATTTATATTTTTTATTACAATTTCTTTTATTTATTAAAATAGTAACAGAATGTCCTTAATATACAAAAAATGTATTTTATAAATATTATTTTTAGAATATATTAGTAAACTACTTTCTATTTATAAAATACAAATTACGTCAAATTAAATTATAATAAAAAATTAATAGTATTAAAATTAAATCACTGTAATTTATATATATATATATATATATATATATAATAATATTATTATTATTATATTGTTAGATATAAATTGTTAATTAAAATATTTTTAGAGTATATTAGTCAAATAACAATTCTCACTATTTTCTATTGATAAAATGCATATCATAAATAAATCTTAAATAAATTAATAGCACTAAAATTAAATCACTGTAATTTATTTTTTAAAATAAATATTACTTGTTTAGTTTTATTACATTTGTGTGTGTGTGTGTATTTAATTATATTATATTATTGTTATTATATATAAATTATTAATTAAAATTACTTTTGATTAATTTAACTCCATTTATTTTAGTTTGTTTAATGTT
>JAHKKF010474850.1:0-13847 GCA_019740295.1 Labeo calbasu
TTTACATTTCCAAACATTCTGTTTGCCATTAATTATAATAATCTAGTGAGATTTTTGTTTGCACAGGCAGTCTGACAACAGCCAGTGCTCCACACAGACATCTGATCTCACCATCATATAGTCTGTCTCTGGAATGACATGAAGAAACAGAATAACTGAAACAGACTAAATCCAGAAGAACGGTTTCAACATCACCAAGATGTTTTAAATAACCTACCTGCAAAGCTACCTGAAAAACTATGCACAAGTGCACCTAGGGCAAAAGCTACTTTAAATGCAAAGGATGGTCACATCAAAAGCTGATTTGTTTTAGTTAATAGAAGTTCATTGATAAAGAAAATCTATTTATGACATTGTTTTTGACAGCATCCTCATTTTATGTGCTGTCTTTATAACTGTCTAAAAATGTAACAGTACTGTAGCATTGTAGGTGTAGGTCTCTTAAAGCATCTTGGAGATGTTGCCAGTTCTTCTGGATTTAGTCTGTCTCCGTTTTTTCTGTTTCTTAAGACAGACTGGATTGAATGATGGAGAGATCAGATCTCTGTTTGCACAAGGAGTCTGACAACAGCCTGTGCTCCATACAAAAATCTCACTGGATTATTATAATTAATGGCAAAATGAATGTTTAGAAATGTAAACTGATATTTCCTACTGACACACTCCAGCAAAAGATAGAAATAACTTACTTTAAACCATTTTTTAGCTGGTGAAAATACTAGTGGCCTAAGACTTTTGCAAAGTACTGTATATATATACTATATAGTTGTCTCATTCAGTTGTACATTATTGCAATTATGCAGTTGTGCATTTTCACTTATTGCTCTATTCCTACAAAAAATGTATGTCTTAGAAATTAAAAAAACAAAAAAAACATAGAAGTAGTCACAGTATGACATGTAAAGAGGAGATTCAATATATAAGTAGCAGCAGCGTACATTAGGCTATGTTTTAAGTCCTCATATCTGATATATATAGTGCCATATAGTGAAATGCCTGGTTTGGTGAAGTGATCAGCCCCTTACAGTATACCATTATAAACTTGCTCAGGTGCAAGCAATCATCTTCCAGGTTAAACATCAGGCTAATTGTCCCACCTGACATCAATAGTAGTGGTGTTGATTACGAGCTGTTTTTTGAAGATTCCACTGTTAGTAATGCATGGTACAGCAAAGAATTCACCATGGTTGGGAAAGTGCTTTCAAAAGCCCCCCAGGATAAGGTTGTAGAAAGGCACAAGTTAGGAGAAGGCTACAAAAATATTTCAAAGGCTTTAGCTATCCCGCGGAGTACTGTTCAGAGCATCAAGAAGTAGAAATAGTATGGCACCACCAGCACATTGCCTAGATCTGGCCATCCGTCCAAAGTGAATGACAGAGTCAGGAGAACATTGATAAGAGATGCTGCCAGGAGGCCAAAGGCACCTTTGAAGGACTTACAGGGCTTAATGGCTGGGTCTGGTCAGTCTGTGCATGTGACAACTATCTCCCAAGCTTTACACAATGCTGGCATGTATGGCAGAGTGGTACGAAAGAAGTCTTTCCAAGCAAAGTGTCACACTCAGACATTTGGAAGACTCTGATACCTTCTGGAAAAAAATACTATGGTCTGATGAGACCAAAATGGACCTTTTTGGACTGAACTCCAAGCGCTATGTTTGGCGAAAAGCAAACACAGCACCCCTGCCAAAACACACCAAAACCTGTGTCCCTCTGCTAGACAGCTAAAGATGGGCAGGTCATTCACCTTCCAACATGACAATGACCATAAACATACTGCCAAAACAACAACGAAATGGCTTAAGTATAAGAAGATAAATGTCCTCAAGTTACAGCCCTGACTTAAATCCAATTGAAAATCTGTAGATGGATTTGAAGAGCGCAGTCCATTGACGCTCACCATGGAATTTGACTGAACTTAAGCAATTCTGCAAGGAAGAATGGGAAAATATTCCCCAATCAAAGTGTGCAAAGCTATTACAGACATATCCGTAAAGACTGTAATTAAAGCAAAAGGTGTCTTTACAAAGTATTAAATCAAGGGACTAATGCCTTTTCCAATCCTGTTATTGTAGTTTTGTTTTTTTGTTTGTTTGTTTTTTTAGTTTGTAGAACTGTTATGTAATGTTAATTGTAAATAAAGCTGGAAAAGTTATTTGGAATGGGGTTTGATTTCAGGCTGCATGACAAATAAAGTAACTATTTCAAAGGGGTATGATGCTTTTCTATAAGCACTGTATATGTATACAATATGTATATGTATATGTGGGTCATTTTATAATAATGGGTACATCTCATGTCCGTGAAGTATATTTTTAATATATTTTCATCAATATAAAGCCTCAATGCTTAATTTTTTAGTACACAATTATATTTTTCCCAATCACACCACTTTATGTTGAAAAAGCCATATCCATTGTCTTTTTTAACTCTACAGCTGTGCAGCAAAATTCACTTCAAAGGTTCACTTTTCATTCATAAAGATGACATGAAAAAATGTCTTTTAATGGAAAACAACAACTTTTTAAGGTGAAAATGATGAAATTACCCTTATTACCAAAAGATGGCAAAAGAAGATCACTTATTGGCTGCAGCTGCCATTTGAACCCCCTAGTCTTTTCAAGTCTTGCTTTTCGAATTATTATAAAATTACTAGTATAACAAATTTTAGTACTTTTACCGCACTTAAGTATATAGTATAGCAAGTACAGAAAGTCATTAAAATAAATAAGTAAATAAATAAGCTCTGACACAAACAGCCTAAGGGTGAATTATTTAAATATGTATATGTAGTTCACTACAAATTAAATAAGTTAAATATTAATGGTATAAGAATTAAATAATGCATTCAAAATGAATCAGTATGAATTTGAAATATGTTAGATTTAATTTAATAACTACATCTTTTAAGTTTTATCTTGAAATGTAAAAGCTATTAAAAAGCCTAAATACAACCAACACAAACTTGTTACTGCTGTAGTTTTGTTACTATGAATTTAGTCTGAATCATTTAATGCACAGCTCTTTTTTTGACATTGGCTTGTCAGATGTTTCAGTCGGTTATTACTGTCAATCATAGCAATGACTGGCGCATATTTACCGGACTTCTGTAATTTTTTACACTCGCGTTTGTCATTCTTGAAACGGTATACATGGACGTTTGATCCTCTTAAACAACGAAAAATTTTCTTCAAATTGTGAACAGATTATGTAGAGAAAACAAGCAAAGGAAACTCATATTACAGCACAGTACAGTTGACCGGAAATGACTGAGCTGGCTTGTCTAAAACAGGGAAGTAATCCATGCATATGGTCAATTGACTGTCAACAGTGTTACACAAGTATTATTGCTGCAAATTTTAAGATAATTTAACTAAAACTTATGTCTTGTTTATGAAAATATATTTCTAAACATACCATATGCTCAGCAGTTCTAGGCTTTCATATTGAGTATAGGCCCAAAACACTAAAATCTGTGGTGTTACTCAGTAAAGGTACCATGGTGGACAGTAGCAAACATAGATGGTATTTTATGCACATATTCATATCACCTTTATTTATATAGCACTTTATACAATATAGATTGTTTCAAAGCAGCTATGTAAGGTCATGTTTTGGGTTTTTGGGAAAAAGGAACACTTTTTTCTTCACATTGTTAAATTCTAAATGTACCCCTATTCATAGCATGACCCATGTATATATGTCATGAGCACTACAAGCAAAAACACAACAAGTTTGCAGTGAACTTAAGGGGAATTGTGAGATTTAGCCTATGTACTATTGTGCATCACCTGGCATATGCAAATCATTATTTAAACATCGAATTTGAAAAAAAAAAATGGAGATATTACTGTTACCACTTCGAGCACTGTGTTGCATTGTAACTAATACAAATGCTGTATAACGCACAATACTAGATTCATGACGACTTTGTTCACATTTGATTTACTTTAGACAGTGTTACGCCATTCTTATTAAACAACTAAATACAGCGCTTATTATGACACTTATTTCACTCCAGTCCCATAGGTGGCGCTGCTCGGTGTGTCACATACGAATACAGCGCGGGAGAGTTTGGCTGAAGTAACTGGAAATGATGCTTATAAGTATAAATTCATATTTATAGACAGGCTGTGAGTTATCAAAGCTTTTAGAGGAATGTAAAGTGCTGAACGAAATGCAAAGAAAGACAGCGGGACATTCATTTCAGGGTGAGCGGTAAACGTGTGTTTTGTGCGTCATTGTATGTATACTCAAGTCAAAAGTACGTAAATATTAATGTTAATATTATTATCACGCTATATGTCACTCTCGGAAACAACCATTTTTGTATTAGGCTAATGTTAGTTTCACCGTGTAGTCGTACTAGCTTTGTGTTGTTTTGTTGTTAAAGACGGATGAAACGAAGCTATAATGGGTGACAGGACTCTACCTGAATGGATGAACAAACCTCAGGAAGAACATGTGAGAAAAGTCAACAATGTAAACACACACAACACACTTGAAAAAACATAAACTGACCTGTTTGCTTGAAGCCTGCTCTTGTTCTTTCATGCACATGACATCTTCATTGGCATGTTATGTATAAGAGGAAATGGTTTCTTTGTACCTGTGCCTTCACTAATGTGTATGTTTTCCATTGGTTGAGACAGAGTAAAAGCCACTTATTTGCATTATTTACTGAGACACCTGCAGCACTATTCTCATATTCAAATCAAACCAAAGCACTGTTTGCAGGTCAACAGTCAAGAAATACTGGTTTAATGCTGGTCTGCTTTATACAGGGTCATTTAATTACACATCACACATCGTGTTCTATAAGACGAAAAGTTGTACTTCACATTTATGAAGTTTAATGTAGTGTAAGTCAAATCAAAGGCTTTTATGATGTTTGACACAACAAGTCTATAACATGACCTGTACAGTTTGCATGTTATGATGCTTTCGTTGTATAGATGAAGTTTGTTTCCTAGCACTGAAGCATGCTGTACTGTGGATATGATATTTGCATACTGCCTCTTCTACAGAAATACGCAAATCTTCATTTTTGTTATTTGTCATAACATTAAAAAAAAGTATATATATATTTTAAATGTTCTTGTTATTAATATTTCTAAATGTTGTTTTGGAGAGAAAAGCTGTGTGGTTAACCAATTTGAAGTAGAAAGGAAATAACTTATTTGTCTAAGCTGGAAAACAAACGTGGTGAAAATTATAGCACAGTGCACCTGTATGAAAAGCACGTGGCATCCCTCCATATTTTTATTATTTCATGTGTTTTTCTGACTAGTAGGATCATGTATCTTTAGTGACAGCACTGGCATTACATTGGCTGCTGTGAACATCAGTTCTTTGGTTGTTGTGCACTTTGCGTTGTCCTACAGTTGTGCTAAAGTAAATATGCCTCAAATTTTGTTTATTGTGTGTTTCCACAGACATCAGGAACCTATAAAAAGAATGTTCTGGAGGATGATCTTCCATATTTGGAATTTGGTGGGACAGTGACATACAGCCAGGAAAGACATGACTGCTCATTTTTATCAGAAGATTTAAGGTAATATTTTGCTGAATCTCTTATATTTGGCCAGAGGAGAACTGGCCCCCTACTATGCCTGGTTTCTCCCAAGGTTTTTTTTTCCATCTCTGTCACTGATGGAGTTTTGGTTCCTTGCCGCTGTCACCTCTAGCTTGCTTAGTTGGGGACACTTAATTTCTAGCGATATTGTATACTATTTGAACTGAACTGAGTCGGATGATGACATCATTGAATTCAATGATGAACTGCCTTTAACTAAAAATTGAGTGTTTACTGTTGTCCTTTGCATTATTGATACATGTTTCCTATTTAATACTGTTAAGGTGCTTCACAATCTGTATTGTTAAAAGCACTACATAAATAAAGGTGATTTGACTTGACTTGATATAAAATATATATAGAAAAGATAATTATTGTGCCAGTGTTCAAAACAGCATTCTTGTCGTGAGTTACCAGTATAGTAAGTTTACAATAATTCTTTATATTCAGTGCTGTCCATAAACTAATAAATGAAGACTGTTATAATGCAATGATATGCTACTTACTTGCTCAGATGGTTTTTTTTTTTCATACACATCTTGTAGGACTTTGTTCTTACTATCCATGAACTTGGTTTTGCTAGTCAGATGCTCTCTGAGTATGCTGATTAGAGGTAACCAAGACTAATCATAAAGACTAATCATCTAATCATCCGATTCTTCCACATGGAGCATGAGTGCTGAAAAATGCACAAAAAAACCCTTTTCAGCTTGCAGTTTTATGTTTTAACCACGGAGGGCACTATGGAGCCACTAAGGACACATGGTGTTGAAAAAATTGTGGAAGCAAGTGGAAAGTAAAATTATATGTCAGCGCAAAAGCATTGAATTTCCTCTTTGTGTTCGCTCGCAAAACCACTCCTACCACCAAAGTTTTTTTTTCATCATGTCACATTAGGGCCCAGAGTTCCACAGTGTACACTTAAGCACAATTTCTCCCTAAATTCTCTTTACCGTAATGCAAATATCTGTGGAAAAGTCCTGAAAATTTCTACTGTGAATAGTTTGTTTTACTTGCTCAGCTCTAAAATAATAATCTTATGATATTGATAATTTGGAGGGGGTACTTCGCTTGTTCATTCAGTCTGTGTAGGTTTGACCCAGGAACTGCACACAGTTACTGATGTCACAGTCTCTCCTTATGTGTGTCTCATCCAGATCTGGTTTGGCATCAGGTTCAGTGGTGGGATTTGATCTGGAATGGCCACCCAACTTCACCAAAGGGAAGTCGAAGAAAGTGGCTGTAGTGCAGCTGTGCACGTCAGAGGAGAAATGCTATCTGTTTCACATCTCCTCCATGTCAGGTGGGTACAGGCAGAAGCTGCCTGTCATTTCTTAGTATTATCTGATTATCTGCTCATGCACTGTCTGTCTTATGCTTCAGGGTTTCCTCCTGGCCTGAAGATGTTTTTGGAGGACGAAAATATCATGAAAGTTGGCGTGGGAATTGAGGGTGACAAGTGGAAGTTATTATCTGATTATGACATCAAATTGAAGAATGTTGTTGAGCTCTCTGATCTGGCAAACAAGACGGTATGCTGTCTTAATATTTACAGATGAATTTCAGCATACAGTAGTTTCGCTATGTGGTGTGGTGTGAAACCATTACTCTTTTTATTAGTAGTGTTTGAGAAGTACAGTCAACCAGTCACAAAATAAACCCTGACAGGGTAGTCTGCATTGCAAGCATTTCCCAAAATGTAATTTGTATTGAAATATTACGAAGTCTGTAAACAGGACATTAACAAAGGCCAGAAATGCTGAAGACGAACGCAAAGAGGAGAAAATACTGGAAAAGCAAGCTCACTGTTCACGATGCGCAAAATATGGGAAGAAAATCTGTAAAATTTAATTGGGGGTGTTTACAGTATATGAATGTTTCTCTGAGGGGAACTCAGAAAAGCTTAGATAGTATTTTCTCTTCATCTTGCCACTGTATTATCCATACTACAGTAGTATTTCTAGGCGCAGTACTGCTTTGTTTACAACGGTAACCAGGGAAATGCTGTATCCCTGCTGTTCCATAAGCACCACCTGGTGTCATAGACAATTCCGTTTTTGCATCATATTTTGAAATTAGATCAGAAACTGCTCATGTTGTAGAATCTTGCTTTGGACGATATGGCCAAAATTTATATCACTGCATATTTCTTAATTTCGGTCGAAGCGATATATTTCAATATGAACAACATTTTAAAAAGCCTTAGAATTACTGCAAAGAACGCCCACAACAGATGTCTATACAAACTTCTGAAAAATGAATTTGCTAAGTGAATTTACAAATTCATTGTCTATGGGAAACACTGGTAATGGGTAATGTATACTGAAATATCGAAAATCATATCACATTATTGAGAAAAATTATATTGTGAAATATATTGATATTAAATTATTGTCCAGCCCTGTTGGATCGTGATTAAAATGCAGTGGTTACCTCTAATTCTAAATGGCTATAGAAAGTTTAACCTGTAATAGAGCAAAAAAACATCTTGTTCATGTTGTCATATTTTCATTCTATCTTTTCTCTTGCCTTAAAAAAAAAAAAAAATTAACAAATCGGAATTTGCTTGTAAAAAATCGAAATCGACCATGAAAAATCAAGATTGGTGCAGCACTACAGACTTTTGACAATTTGTTGTTTCCAAACATTCTATCTAATGTTCAACAAATGCTCAAGTATTTCAGTAACTTATTGCCTAATGATTTTGATTATTGTCAAAAGTGGGCTATTAGTACTTCTGTACCACGTCAATACTGAAAGTTTAAAAATGCAACAATACCAGGCTTTCTGCAGTAGTGGTAGTACCAAGTACAGACTCAATTCATACTTGCTGATAGGCGGCTGCTTTCAAACACTTCCGTGAATATTTGTATAAGCAACACTTAATTGAAAATATTTGAAGGACACATGCCTATATTTAAAAATATCTTTCTTTAATATTATTGTTAGCATTTAATTTGTTTTCATTTTCAAATGGGTAAATAAAATAATTTAACACTTCTAATATATTTTGTTTATTTTGCTATGAGACGGAAATTGGTTCTGAAAATCATTTATTGCAATATATAATTAAGAGCTCATATTAAAGAGCTTATTTTATCGTTAAATCATGGCCATAAACTGTGTGTTTTTAAAGACTTCTTGAGACAGGAATATATTACTTTAGGGTTCTCTCCTTGTCTTTTATTCCTGCCATAATTAAAATAAAAATTTCCTGGAAATGTTCTGGAAAGTCATCAAGAAAAAGAGTGGGAACCCTGAAAATACAAGGCAGCGTTGTTAACTAAAATTAAAATTATTAAAAATAATTTTCAGTAACTAAAAAAAAGCTGAAATGAAAATATTTGAAATGTTGCCTTGTGAATTAACTGAAGTAAGGTAACGAAGGACAAAATAAAAGTGAAATAAAAATGAATTAAAGTTACAAATTTACAAAACTTCATAAGAGTTACTAGAATAAAAACAGAAAAGAAATCTAAATATAAAAACTCATTCAAAGCATTAATAAATGCTGTAATAATATAGAAATAATACTAAAGTAACTGATATGGGGACTTGAGATCAAATGACTTATTATCTTGAAGCTTGGTTAAGAAAAACAATTGTCCATTACCATGTAAAAAAAAAATGCCCTTGGCAACAAGTTGACTCTAATGTTTTAGTGTTCATGTTAGTACTGAAGCTCCCTGATGTCATTTTCACTGCAGTTGATTACTGAGACACAAGATGGTGCCAACGTGCTTGGTAGACATGAGAGAGTGTGTTAGAGGTGTGATATCACATACATGAAAGCAGTGCTAGATGAACAGTCTGATATGTAATATTTGCATGAAAGACACTGAATATTAGGAATTATCTGCGTTTGACTGACCAGTTGACCACAGTACCCTGAAAGAACTGTCATTGTGGCAGTAAAATGCGTTTATTCAGTGAAGCACATTGTCTCTATGCATTTTGAAGAAAGTAAGACCTTATAGTTTGCTGTAATTATAAAATCATGTATTGCATAAAATCCATTGTTGATTTTGAGTGAGATAAACTGATGTTTGTGTTGGTTGTTTTATTCAGCTGAGATGTTGTGAGAAGTGGAGTTTGGATGGTCTAGTGAAACACTTGTTGAAGAAGCAGCTCTTCAAAGACAAACATGTGCGCTGTAGTCAATGGGACGATTTTGTTCTGTCAGAAGACCAGAAGAGATATGCTGCCACAGATGCTTATGTGAGTCAAAATATACAGTTGCAGTTAAGGAACAGTAAATGGGTAAAACTGTGGTGTGACAAACTAAATGCCATCATATTCACTCAACAAATACATTCTCAGATAAATTAGATATTTACATCTTGATTCTAAATTTAAAAAATAAATAAGTAACTTGGCTTTATTTTCCTAACAGGCTGGATTGCTCATTTATCAGAATCTACAGGAAATTGTATCTGGTGAGATCAGTTGTTTTCTTATTAATTCTAATGTGTTATTCTGATGTACTTGCATGCGATCAAATGTTTTGACACTGCTTCGACTGCACTACATATTTAATATTTGTATATCTACGTCTGTCTTTCTATACACTTGCTCTGTGTTCTTTTGCCTACAGGCTGCTCAGAAACCTCAGCGCTCAGTTTGAAGCAGAGAGTTTTTCAGATTGCTCGTGATCTTAAAGATCTCGCTAATAATCTTCCAGATGAACTCGACTGCATGAACAGGTCAGTGTTTTTTTTCTCTGAGGTCCAGTGATAATGTTAGGGTCGGGTCCAATATTGTTGGCATTGTATTTTACTCCTATCATTAGTTAAAAATGAATTTCTTGTACCTACTTCCTCAACATTACCTTACTGTGGCTGAGTGAGTAAAATTTCTGGACATAAAATAAACATTGCTTATGTGTAAATATAGCTGGTCATTCATCTGTGTATATATCTTTATGTCAGAAAGTTGCTAGTAAACATGTGGTTTTTTGCTGTTCAAAGCTGGAATACACTGTTTAACAGTATAGCCCCATTTTCCGGTCCAGTTTGCATTTCAGGCTAACCAACACTACTTGCTGCAATTCAGAGTGTTTGCACAGTAGTGCATGATGGGTACAGACTCAGTTTTTCTTTTTTAGCCATCAGACTATGACTCCATCCAGTCAGAGGATATCAAACTTGTTAGAAGAACACATTTTGTACTATATAGTGCTTGACAACTGTACAGTGCAATTAAGCATTTGTCAGTATTAGATAATGTTCAATAGCTTCAAACAAACTCTATTTCAAGCTTCAAAAAAAACTATTTCAAAGAGAGATACTGCTATATGCAACAGTCAGTCATGGTACTGGAAACATTTGCAAATGGAAAACATGTTTTGTTATCCAGTATCAAGAGAATTATTGTGGAAAATACTGACAAAAATACTATATACAGTTGCAATCTAAATTATTCAAACCTCCAGAGATTGCGGTACTTTACAAATACAAGCTTTTCTGAAGATCCGGGTCTTTATAAAAATTGCATCTGTGACAGTTTACTGGCATATTAAAAGTGGTAATGTTAATATATAATGTAATGTTTTTGAGTTATAGGATTTTTTTTATTAACACAGCTGTGTCATAATTAGTCAACCGCATTCAACATTGCTTCACTTATTCACTTACCCCATTCATCACATTTTTATGGTAGGGAACAAAATTGTCTTAGAACACAATTAAGCCTTTAGAAACTCTGTTTAAAAAAAAAACAAAAAAAAAAAACAGAATTAGCTTGGGGTGTTACACGTACATACATTTAGCCCATGCATGTGCTGAAGTTGAGTAGCAAATATGGCGAAGTCAAGAGAGCTCTCACAAAAGCTATAGAGAAGAAATATTTTTATTATATTAGAAAGTCTAAGGCTACAAGAAGATTTCCAAGACATTAAAAGTTCCTAAAGACACAGCAGGCTGCCTTATTCCTTAGTTTAAAGTGTGTTGTACCAGAAAACCACTGAGGGTGTTGAACAAAAAAAGCATAATATCAAACGATTTTGAAGTTGAGGGAGAACATGAGATGGGAGTTTTTCGACATACCCTAACTGTCATGAACTGGAAAAAAAAACAGTTCAGGCAGAGCAAGACAAGACGAGCGTTTGAGATTAAAAAGTATATAAATTGTATTATTTTTATGAAAACAGATCGTTTTGCTAGATAAGACCCTTCTTCCTTAATTCTCATTGAAAATATTTGAAGAAAACAGTGGAAACGTGAAAACCAAAGATAATCAGTGATCTAATAGCTTTTTCAGGTAAAGATTGGGCCAAGATTGTAGTTTAAAGGTGAAGCTTCTAAGTACTCCCAAGCAGCGTTTATTGGTGGTTTTAAAGAATAAAAGGTTCTGCACCAAATTTAAATTTTGGGCGTTGAATCATTTTGAACATGAACATTTAGAGCCAAGTTGATTTTTTTTTTTTTTCCTTTATTCATCAACTTACGTTGTCAGAATTTCTTAAATGTGTATTAATAAATTTTCTTCAATAGTGTACTGATGCCTTTGTTGAATTGTTTTCACTAAATTTTGTTCTCTGCAGCCAAATGTCTTGCAGGTTAAGGGCGTTGAGTAATTTTGATTGCAACTGTAGAAGGGCTGTTCAGCTCTGCTTGTTGAGGGCCACTGTCCTGTGGGATTTTATTCTAACCCTGATCAGAGCTAAACTCTGCAGGACTTGGCCCTCCAGGAATAGAATTTAATAGCCCTTCAGTAATGTACTGAATTTTGTCACATTGTGTGGACATGATTAGGAAAAGTATGTGTAAAGTAAATGTATAATCACGTTTGATGTATTTATTTATTTATTTAAAAGCAGTATGTTTCATGTGCACCAAGCATGCAACATTTTCCTCCAAAAAAATCGAGTTATTGAGTGTCTAAAATTTTTTCCTGAAAATGGCATTTTCAACCAACAAATTATATTTTTCACAGACCACATGTTCACATGATATGAACCCTTCTTGAAATTTAGAGGCAAAGGTTTATTTCAAATCACAAAGCATAAATTGCACAATTTTAAGGTCTGTGGTTCATAATTCTTCCTGTGCATGGTTAGTATTATGTCAGTTAAACTTATGATCTGATTTGGTGCCTTTTTTTTTTTTTTTTTGTAGTGCTGAGAGACTAGTCACTGATCTGTCTCAGACAGTTGCATCTCTAAGATGCACTTTGTCGAATGGCAGCAAACCGCTTGATCCATCAGTTGGAGAAGCTAAGACTAAGCCACAGAACCAAGACCAGAGCCATAGTCAGCTTGAGGAAGACGCTGACAGACACACTAAGAGAGAGTGTGTGATGTCTCTGGATATCTCAGAGTATGAGCTGCAGATGCTGGAGGAGCAGGCCAGACAGGAGCAGCTGGAGGAAGAGTGTATCTTAGCTTTCCAGGTGACTGCTATATTCATCTTCTCTGTGCTTTATCAGTGTTATTTACTGATCTGATGTTTCTTGATTGTTATGGTTTCCTTCAGACTCAGCAGGCATCAGCCCCCCAGAACTCTAATGACATGGAGAGTGATGAAGATTTTGATGATGAAATGATGAAGGTAAAACTAATCACCCTTGTGTCTTTGAGGCTTTTCTTTGATTCTTTTCTGTTATTAAATCAAGTCTGTCAAGCTCCAAAAATACCATAAATATCCATTAAAGATCGTCCAAAAAACTCAACTGGAAAGTTGAGGTAGATTGATGGTAAATGATGGTTGATTTTTCTAAAAACTCAAATAGTTTTATGTCTAATAGTTTCTAAGAGCAAATCTTTACTCTTGTTGTGTTTCTCTTCTGTTGTTTGTCAGTGTGCTGCTGACATAGAACGATTAAATGATGAACATGGTCATGAGAAACAGGCACTTGCTGAAGATGATGATGAGGATGTTGAGGAAGACGAGGAAGAGGGGATTGGTAAATTTACTGTTCACAATGAACATGAATGGCCTTCCCAGATTTATATACAGTTATATATTTTATTATTATGTAATCTTTGACTAAAGACGTATCTTGTTGAGCTTAAAATTTTTTCATGTGTATATACACTGCCCTCCAAAAGTTTGGAAAAACTCTGGCAAAGTGTGGTTTTGGGCGATATCAGCGTAAATCCATTTTTTGGTGCAAATACATTAAAGTAAGTTGACATTATTATTGAAGAGCAGCAATAATAATTTTCGTTTTGATTACATAATGGCAATATATACATGCCAAAGTCAGACATGCCCCTTTGCCAGCTGTGATGCCTGGTTACTGGTTTAAACTTGGCCCAGGTTTTTAAAAGATTT
>JAHKKF010474861.1:0-12382 GCA_019740295.1 Labeo calbasu
TTTGAACTTCCAAAATGCAGTTTAAATGCAGCTTCAAACGATCCCAAATGCGGTTGTAAACGATCCCAGCTGAGGAAGAAGGGTCTTATCTAGTGAAACGATCAGTTATTTTCATAAAAATAATACAGTTTATATACTTTTTAATGTCAAATGCTCGTCTTGTCTTACTCTGCCTGAACTCTGTTTTTTTCCCGGTTCATGACAGTTAGGGTATGTCGAAAAACTCCCACCTCATGTTCTCCCTCAACTTCAAAATCATCCTATATCACTGTTTTACCTTTTTTGTTAAGGGTGTTTGATCTTCTTTGCATGTTCACTTTGCAAAGACTGGGTCAGTACTTCTGCAGCGATGTAGGATGATTTTGAAATAATTTTTGAAGTTGAGGGAGTAAATACGGTTGGAGTTTTTCGACATACCCAAACTGTCTTGAACCAGAATACACAGAGTTCAGGGAGAGCAAGACAAGATGAGTGTTTGAGATTAAAAAGTATTCAAATTGTATTTTTTTTAATGAAAATACCCGATCGTTTCGCTAGACCCTTCTTCATAGGCTAGGATCTTTTAAAACCGCATTTATACCGCATTAGCAGTCCATCTTGAAATGTTTTCCTCAAAAAACATAATTTCTTTACGACTGAAGAAAGAAAGACATGAAAATTTTGGATGACAAGAGGGTGAGTACATTATCTGTAAATTTTTGTTCTAGAAGTGGACTTCTCCTTTAAACTATGAAAGGTGAGTTACTGTACAATAAAGCAATAAGCCCCAAGAAGCCGTGGTTTACAATGAATTTATAACAGCTAAGGGGCGTTGTTAGGCACGACGCGAGGCCGTTATAAATTCATCATAAACCACGGCTTCACGGGCGTTATTGCTTTAATAAAACGGTTATTCCATATACGTAGTAAAGTTTTACAAAATAAAACAGAGCAAATAAAGTGTAATGATATTAATAAAAACATTATTCTTCCGCCGAACAATGTAGTTCCTCAGAAACAGTTGTGGTTGCCGAGCAACACACAAACATAAACACAAACATGTATGTTTGTAGAGTAATTTACAACAGCCTCAAAAGCAGCTCATCCAATCAGAGTCAAAGAACGGAACTATCCATTTTCTAAGGACCATTTTATACCGTTTACATAGGTTTATATTATTGGCTCGGAAAATATGTTAATTTGACTAGAAACACGAGAGACCGGAAATGTAAAGCATCGTTCCAGTCGGGTGAGATTTCCGCGTTCGGGAAGAAGGTGGATATAGAGGAAGATAAAGTATGGCTGTCTAATTAAGGTGGACATGTAATTTCTATGCTGTTGACCTTGAAGTGGACTTAATTAAAACAGTTTAACATTCGTTCTCAGCCGTTTTCCATCTGTTCTTTGTTGTATGTAACCTCTTGATTACTGTTGGTTTGAACTTCTTTCAGGTGAACTGTGTTATCATGTTGCATTCCTCTCATCTTGGCTCACTGAATGATGCAATGTAGAATGGCTTTTTCTAAAGAGCGAGACTGAGGAGTTCTTTTCTTGCCGTGATGCTTGCATTTACCCAGTACGTAAAGATTGCAGACATTGTTAATTTAACCAATAAAACTAATTGAACATTCAGAGTTAGAATGCAGTGAACAACTGAGAGTTTCTCTGCATTGTGCATCCTGCTGTTTGTCTATTGAAAGACTGTTGTTCTAATGGGAGTTTGATTCATCAGGCCCACCCAGCTTGTTAAAGAGACTCTGAATCGGAGACATCATAGAGGTCCTGTGGCGTTTGTGGATGCCTTTTTGTCTTATCATCATTCTTCTCTAAACGAATGTCTGCTTGCAGTTCTTTGTGTGGAATTTTATGGCCATCATTTGCAGTTAACCCCATGCTAACATGAAAAATAGTTGGCAAACTATCATGACATTCATTGTTTTTAATGAAATCTTAATATGATGCATATTTAAGCAAAGGTTAGCAACATAAAGGGCAACTTTGTCTGGCTATGAATTTTAAGCGGATATTGATTTTTACACTACATGCTACCTCTGTGCCTGAATGACAATTCTGAAATGGCATTCTGCTTATCTTAAAGCAGATCAGATCAGACTCACTTGAACTTATAAGTTTACTTGGATAGGTTCTGAAAGTGGACACATCCACGTTGTTGATTTTTTTTTTTTAGCTTTAGGGGAGTTCTATATGTTTGAATTTGGTCTTTGAAGAAATACAAAATGAGACATGAGATGATATAACAGTATTAGGCCTGTACACTTTGTGAGTCTTCTATTTATATATCAAAAAGAGATGTATTGCAACACTTTTGTTTCAAAAAACAAAAACTACTCTGTTGTTGCTCTGTATCAAATTTTGAGACACATGGTGTTTTTAATTGTCTGCTACAAATGCAAATTACAAAAAGATTGTTTTTTAATTTAAATTAAATTATTGTGTGGATGCCATATATCCAGTTCAGAACAGATACAGATACCTAAAATACCTGAAGCGTCACTTTACCTACTTTTTTGTGTCCAGTAAATCCTCTTATAACTTTACCGTCACCTCAGGAGGACGGTGCTCATGTTTGAAGTAATTTCACCCCTGTAGCTCGTTTCTAATTGGTTAAACTGATGGTGTTACAACTCACACTGGTCTCCCCTCCGGTAACTCACCTGAAGTTCTGAATGTGATACTGATTCAATTCACAGTACTTTCCGCATCTATACTTTTGTGAATTGCATCAGTGATAATAACTTTAATTAAAATCAACAACAGATATATTTATAACACATCGTTATAAATTTGTATCTGCATATATTTGCCATAATTAAAATATCAATGAAATTATAAAAAAGTTTTACCTTTTTATTTGCTTATTGTCTCACTCAAAAAAGTGTGAACTTGAAGTGTACTTTCAAACAATAAACAATAATAGGCGACAGGCGTCCTGGCACAGAGCACGTCGAATTAGGATGAGTTTCAGAGAACATTCCTAGAAGAAGCGCAGGTTTCATCCGAGCAAGAAAGGTTGTAAGTAAATGCTGGAAATGTTCCGCACGCTGTTCCACTAGGGTCGCATTAGATTGTGCATGTCTCCGTTTCAAAGGGCTGATAGTGGCTCCTCCCTCTCTGTACCTTGTGACAACAACAACTCATCCACAGAGCAGAGGCACACTTTTCTGCTCATTTTCTTCCTGTCATTCTCTCTCAATCTTTCTCAGAGCCCTAATTTCAGCACGGCACCTCTCCACATCCATTCGCGCGTCGGCGGAGCGCACTCGGGGTGGATTTCTTCTTCTTTGCGCTACTTTTGCATACTGGCTCTCCTTCCCGTCTGAACTTATTTGATAGGTGCAGAACACCATGGCCGTACCGGCTGCTCTGATTCCCCCATCGTCTCTGGTCCAGCCGTGTCCGATCTCAACTTCTTCGTCAGCATCATCAGCATCATCATCATCATGCTCCGCGACCGCAGCATCATCATCCTCGCCTTCGGCCACTTCTGCGTCTCCTTCTCAGTCAGCGACCCAGAATCTGTTCCGCACGGATCTGATCAGCACCAACACCAGCAGCATCCCACTGGCCGGCAAGCCCGTGTATTCTACCCCGTCCCCTGTTGAAAACACCCCGCAGAATAATGAGTGTCGGATGGTGGAGCTCAGGGGCGCCAAGGTGGCCTCTTTCACGGTGGACGGACAGGAGCTCATCTGCCTGCCCCAGGCGTTTGACCTGTTTCTCAAACACCTTGTCGGGGGTCTGCACACCGTCTACACCAAACTCAAGCGGCTGGAGATCACGCCGGTGGTGTGTAACGTGGAGCAGGTCCGCATCCTGCGCGGACTGGGGGCCATCCAGCCCGGGGTCAACCGCTGCAAACTCATCTCCAGAAAAGACTTCGAGACCCTCTACAACGACTGCACTAATGCCAGGTTAGAACACTCTTTTAGTTCTCCAAAACAAATAATCAATAGCCAACTTGGATAAGAAGTGAAGTGAACCTTTCGCTAGAAAGCATGGCTAGTAAAACTAACGCAGCTACTTTATGCATTACGCTAATAATTACAGTAATATGTGGAGATAATGTACAGAGTTTTTGCAAGAACGTTCAGATTTGTATTTGCACTTAAAAAAAAAAGGCTCCCAAAGGATTTGACAGTCTGATGTCACACTAGTACCTTTTAAATTCAGCAAAAAAACTTTTTATTCTATGTTCTTTACTTAAAATGTGACATCAATAAATTTGAACTCAAGAACCCTATACAGAGAGAAAAGGGAGGGATCTTTGCTGAAAGTAAGGTGTTGCAAAAAACCACTGAAGAAACACTTCTCATTTTTGTACTTAATCAGAATGAGAAATATAGAAAAATTTGCAACAAATTCTAGAATACTATAAAGCGACTAACTCAACTTTTTCCAATAGTAGAAAGTTGAATATAATAAATGCAAACATTTTATTGAAGTGTTGTGTTGCATGCAAAATACAGGGTGTTCTTTATTTCAAATATGTATGATAATTAATCATTCATAAATGACAGTTAGCCCTAAATATATTTAGTGAAAATCATTTTCAGATTTATGTATATAACATGATAGCTTTTTCTTGTCATTAAATGTTTTTGCTCCTAACAAATTTGATGTTTTAAAGTGTTTTAAACTCACCCTGCATTCATGCAAGCTGTAGGCAGTAGTGAGCTCACATTATAGACAAAATTTTATTTGAAATGGTTTTCTGTTATTTGAGCAGATTTAAAATAAGCAAGCTTGTCAGAATTATTATAATAGATGTTCTCTCTTATGTATTGGTTGAATTTATAGGCAGACATTTCTTTCTGCTCTTTTCTTCCTCTGGGGAAAAATCAAATCATAGTCAATAAGTGCTTGTATACTTAATGGCAGGAGTGATACAGTGCTTCAAGGTACAAAATCACACAGGAAACAATTACTGCTTGTAACATCGGTGAATAATTCGCCCTGAAACTTTAATGTCACCCTTTAGTGATCAAGTGAATGGGCCCAATAATTACTAGAAAAAGTAAGCTAATTTAAAAATGTCAAGGTGTTGACAGCTCATCTGAAATGAAAACATAAAACACCTCGCATGCAGCAATTTCAGCCCGAGTGTTGTACAGATATTTTCTTTTTTAATGAGAATTTTCAATGCTATAAAAACTGAAAATTAAATCACAAGTAGTTTATGAGAATATTGTGACAAATTGCACATAATACTTATGCCAATATTTTTAGATCTAAATGTGCAATCTGACACAAACTACATTACAAACTACACTGTATTATTAATTAGAATAATTATAACATTAAAATATCTATACAAAATAACACTTCCTAATATGATTTTCTGTTTTGGACAAGTGCCAGTTTTATTCAGCATGAGTGCGGAATAAAAACTCTTATTAAAAAAAAAAAAAACACATTATATTTTTAGCAAAATGTATATAATTATAATATGGTTTATTAACTAATTATATTTATTTTTTCTCTTTCTTGTAAAGCACATATGTTGGATTTCTTAATGCAGGTCGTAATTACATCTGCAGAATAACACCAAATGCATTGCACACTTTATTTAATCGACGCACTTCTATGTACACTTTATATTTATTGTATATTTTTGTCATTGTAAATATTCCCCTCTAGCTTTATGACAAGTGCGATGCGTGTTTGTCCAGCAGCGGTGCTAATGGAGCAGTCTGCTCTCAGTCTGTCTGTGCCGAGCTCCTTCTGGGCCTGAGCCTGCATTCAGTCCGGCTCCCCTCCTCCCCCTTGTGCGGCCCGTCCCAGGGTCCTGAGGTGATGGAGTGTGTGGTTTGAACTCCAGGGCTGGGAAGGAGAGTGGTCAGTGATGGGGTTAAAGGATAATGCAGTGCTACACATTGCTTTAATGACGCTAAAGTGCTGGCCTATTACTGCTGCATAGAGAGGCCTGTAATTGTCTCTGAAAGCACCTGGTACTGCCGGTGTTATGCTGAAATCAATCACCTCCTCCATGTCTGCTTCCCATTTGGAGGATTACATCATTTGTATGGACAAAGGTATCTGCTCGGATGGAACACAAACACACCGGCTCTTATTTACAGTGTGGATTTAATGTATCTACATCTGTTTTGGCTCTCCGTACGGGGAAGGTCAGCACGCTAAGTCATAACTCTTGCGTGGACGTGACTTGTGACGCCGTGCTCAGATGTTGAATTTGAAGGATGGATCATTTAGTTCATCTAAAGCAGAGGTTTACATTATCATGCCATGAGAATATCAGAGGTGTGGCGCATTGTGTTGTCCACATGCTTACAGCATAAGTGGTCAGGTTTGAGTCTGCCCTGGGCTGTGTTCAAATCCTATTAGGCACAAACCTAGAGATATATAAAAAAAAAAGGTATAAGCAGTAGTTGTCTTACTTTTCCAGCACGCTGTTCGACTTCCTGAGTACTGAAGAACTGCTAATAATCCTCTTTGCTATGGGATAACAGCGGCCTTACATCTTTGTCTGCTCACGTTAAAAGAATTCCCCGTGAAGCCGAGTCAGACTCGCCCCGTTCTCCCTTCCGCATGAGGACGTGTTCCTCCGGCTCCCCCCCTCATTCTCCCGGGGACCCTCGGCCCAGATTAATGCGTACCTTCTGCCGCCGAACAGATACGGGGCTGTAATCTCTCTGCTTTCATAGGAGTTATGAGTCTGCCCTGTGAGAAGCAATACTTCAGCTCCTTGTTTTCCTTTCCATTTTGTCCGTGTGGGACGGTGCGGTTCTCGCCGCCTGGTGACACTTGAACTCTAAGGAAAGGTTATTGAAACACCAGGGCGGTTGGGCTGGAGGTGAGTGCTGAGGCAGCTGTTACGTCGGAGGGATTGTCTTAATTGACAGGTTAAATAGATGCATGTGAATACACTTGCATATTTTAGATAAATTTTTATTTTTTTGTGTGTCATTTTATTTCATTAATCATGTTTTAAATGTATATTTTACTCTAAGGATTTATACTTCAGTCACAAGAGCGTCACATTTGACAAAATATTTTTGTTTGTGTACAACACAGACTGGCATATTTACCGAGGAGCGTCATTATTTTGTTTAGCACTCAGGGGTGCGTCTTAACACACAGTGGCAGATTTTATCGCTCTTTTTTTCCCCCTCTCTCGCTCTCTTTGCAGTGCTCTTCTGATATATTTGTTTTCGACAAGGCACGGATGTGTTTACAGGTACTCATGGGAAATCTTTGGATCGAATTCAAATCATTCCCAGTCAGAGTGGGTGCTAAGATACCCGTCACCCAGCAACCACATCCAAGAGGGAGCTGAGGCGATAATAACTTCAAAAAACAGAGAGACAGATGCTGATTAGGATGAAAGAGTTGGAGGGGGAGATGTATGGGGGGGCGGGGGGATGCATGTTAAAAGGCTTGTTAAAATCACAGATTCATTGTAGCACTTTCTTACAAATCATATGTAGGATTCCATATTCCTCACTCACGATCAGTGCTGATAGATCGAAAATGAAGCAGATAAACAATCCGGTTTTTATCTTTTCCGTCGCCGTGAGTCACTGGAGCTCTCCTTGATAGGATTAGCCACGTGTGTTCAAATTAACTGTGCACTTGGCATCCGTCGTCAATGCGAGAGGAGATGGCAAAAGAGGAGTTTGTTATGAACGTGACACTGATAAAAGCTACTTGATACCTCTGAGGTTCATTTGAAACACTAGTTCTAGGAAAAAATAAACATGTACGTTTCTTGAAACTCTTGTGTTTGATGCGTTTCCTCTTTACATGCTCCTCACTCTTGAATTTCAATATGCAGACTCATTTGACATTTGTGACCCTTGTGACCCTTGTTTTTTGAAACTGAGAATTATATATAATCTGAAAGCATAAAGTTTTGATATATTTACAGTAGGAAATTTACAAAATGTCCTAATGGAACATGATAAAAAAAAAATATATTTTTGGCTATTTCTACAAATATATCTGTGCTACTTAAGGTTTTGTGGTCACATTTGACCCGCATATTTTTAGGGATAGTTCAGCTCACCTGTCATTCCAAACCTTAATTTTTGCTCCAGAACACAAAAGAAGATAAAAGTTAGCGAGGTCCAATGAGGAGACATATCCCCAAACATCTCCTTTTGTGTTCTGCATAAAAAAAGTCATACAGGTTTGACTAAATGATGACAGAATTTTCATTTTAGTTTTATTTTTTGAATGAACTGTCCTTTAAATTAAAAATATGACTGGGCAAACATGCAACGTTAATTGCGCAAATAGCAGACGTTCGTGATTCTCAGTACAGGTTGTGGTGACCGTGAGTGACGGCGTGAGTCATCAATCAGTCTCGAATCAAACAAGCAAGTGTACGCGTGTCGAATCATCCGCAGGCTCTTTTTTTCTGACCACCGGCTGTATGAAATGAGACAGGACAGTGACACTAGCCTCGGTAGTCGCACCTGAGACAGATTGCGTGTAGAAAAAGCGATGCATTACGAGCTCTCTGACTCGGAGCCCTGGCATGTCTTTAGCCACCATCCCTTCCACATTACAGCATATTTAGGAAGCAGTGCGCAGATCGCTGACGCTCGCGTAGGGACGCTAACCACTACTGACACAAGTTAGAGGGAGCAGATGAGATTTCTTGATTGGAGAGCGATTGCGGGCCTTAGCTCGGCTCTGTCTAATATGGTCACATAAAGAAATTGATTTTCCCCAGAAATTAATTAATTTTTCATATAGCCCAAAGCTGGAGTTTAAAAAAGAGTGCACTTTCTGGTTTCCTATTTTCCTCCTTTTTTAAAGAATTATTGCCTAATCATATTAATACTTTTGCCCTAAGGATAGAAAGATGATTGTACAAATGCATTCGGAAATATGTATCGCTGAGTATTTATGATTAAATTATGCAAATAACTCGGCTCTCATCCTTCGCGGACCCAGATTGTCTAATTAGGATTGATATGCCGAGTAGATGTTCGGGAATCTGAATACAAGCATGTCCAAAGAGCAGAAAATTGAAAATGACAAGGCCGGAATCCTTAAAAAGTGTTTTTCTTTTTTTTACCCCGTCTAATTCAGCGTAGCCGTATCAGGAGTTAATTTTCCCTGGCTTCATTTTCATGTTGAAGCTGACATGAGAAAAAAAAAAAAGACGTGAAGAATACTTCAGGGAAGCAATCTCAAATGGGATTCCAGAAATTTCCTCTTCTTGTTTTTTCCCTCGTCTTCAAGATGCTATCAAATGATGAATCTCTCCCTATATAAACTTTTTCATGTTATCACGGAAATATCTGCGTTGTTTGAACTTAATGGCCTCTTCTTGTCCCACTCTGCTGTGATAAAAGAGAATGATGGGAAATCTACCCTGTACGAGTGATATTTACTCCGTTATAAAATGGAGGAAAGTCATGATGGATGTTTTACGAGCTCTGCGGTTTTGAAAGAAGACAGCAAAAGCTGGATATTTAGCTTTGAACCGCTGTCATAAACAGCATCGATGAAGAGCTCGGAGATGCCGTCAGCAGGTTTTGGCGGGACTGCAGTGAAGGACAGGTGACCGCTGAGGTCTCGAGGCTGTTTTCATTTAGGTCAGAACAAGCGCCACTTTACAGCGCAATGAGACTCCATTAAAGAAAAACAAAGAGCTTTGGAGTGCCGGAGACTCTTTTCCTAGGACAAAATAAATAGCGTTCTCAATTCAATTCACTTCAAGCTCTCCTGCAAAAGCGAATTATATTATTAAAGTACCTTTGATAAAACTGCTTTCAGAATTCCGCCATAAATTATATATCTAGTCATTTATGAATACTCCATGAAATGTGCTTAACAAGGCATGTTAAGAGTTTTCCTTTGCTCCTTGAAAATACATTTACATTTTTCAGTGCTGCCAAAACAACTGAAGAGTCCTCACTCTGTTTGATATTTCAAAGGAGTGAAAGAAAAGAGGAAATTATAAGCATTTTTTTTTTTAAAAGCCACATTTCTCTCTTAGCAGTGTGACAAAAGACTTCTAACACCTCTGAAGGTATCTCATAAAGTTCTGATTGTTATCTAATCTTTACCTGGCCCACAGCTAATGACACTTGAGAATAGAATGGAACTCTATCAGAGCTCAAAGCATGATGGGCCTTTGACAAAGCTGAGACACCAGGCCTCTCTTATGAAGCTGGAATCCTCACGGGCTGCACAGAAGCCCATCAAGTCAATTTAACACAATTGAATTATAATAGAAAAGCCAAATTTCGGTGCTCGTTCCCACTGAGGATCCCATATGTTGCCGGTATTGATGCAGTTGTTTGTGTGTTTGTGACTCATTCTCACAGCCTTTAGAGAAAGCATATTTTGCATATTTTCTATTTGTTTTATTCAATAGTTTTTATTTCTTTGGGTCTGGGCGATAAATCGCTATCGCGCAGTATAAATTTCCTCGATAAACGATAACAAAAGTTCGATATAATGTTTATGCGGCAAAGGCGGAACAAAAGAACGCTAGTCAAAGCGCGCCACTCGGACCGTTTATCGGCTCGGATCAAAATTCAAACGGCGGCACGGCGCGCTCGCTGATGTGTCTCGGTCAGTAAACAGCGCTGTGAGATCCAGTGTGAAGCGCTTGAATTCAGTCAAGAACACAAATGACTCATTTTAAAGCCAGTTGAAACAGCGCTGACAAACAGAAGAAACAACAAATCACCACCATTTACCATAGATTTACAGTAGTAACACTAACTGTGCAGTGGTATTGTGTAAGAAATGTGGGTATGTTTTTGTCAAATGTTATTATATTATTATTATTAATGTTATTAATTATTAAATGTATTGAAGCATGAGTAATGGAATACAATTATAATATTTGTGATTAAGATATAGCGTTTATGCATTTGTACTAAATGTATTTAGACTACTGTTTTTCATACAAATACCTAGGAACCATATTACATTTTTACCATGGTATTGAGGTGCTATATTTGTGGTTTTAACTGTTATTTTCATGATCTATGGATAATACTGTGGAAGAGCAATGGTTAATTAAAATAAAAAAATCAGGCAGTCAGAATAATTCAGTTTCACCATATAAAAATGAGGTTGCTACAATTTTTACAGATATTACTGATTTTGATAAAGAACATAAATCTACATCTGCATCCTAACTCAAGCTACTATCAAACGTGTAACGTTATTTCTAAGAGACAATTTTTTAAATATTATTATTAATATTATTAGGCAACACAAACCTGTTTCTTGATTTGAAACAATGTTACTCATTAAAACATGCAGAACTAAGAAATTATATTTTTCTATTAAATATTTATTTCTGTATGTTAAGGAAATATAACAGTGTGAAGAATTGTTCTGACCATAAAGAATAGTTTAAAGCCACTTTTAACCGTCTGGTTTTTACAACTTTCACATTGTAGCAAAAATCTGCCTTTAAACCTAAAAGAAATAAAAATGTGACTTTTATTGTGATAATTATCGATATCGACTGATACGGAAAAAGTTATTGTGATAATTTTTTGGCCATATCGCCCAGCCCTACTTTTAATTCATCTATTGCATTGATGTAAATATTTAAGCATCAAGCTTCCTTTTCCATTCGAATATAAGAAAGTTTTTAAAAGCTGCTGTAGTCTTTTTATGAAAGCAAAGCAAACAGTTAAGAGACCTTGTAGCTTGATCATAGAATGCCAGATGAAGGCCAACGTGAATGAGTGTCGCATATCACACAACTTTATGCAATACGGCCTGTGGAAAAAAAACAAATAGCAATTCTGCCTTTAATAACTGTAGTACAGAGTATGCATTTCCCAAAACCCTCCGAAACCCTCCACGGGCTTTACTGTATTTCATTATCAACAAACAAAGGTGTTGTTCCTTTGAAAGCAATGCAGAGCTTCTCACGTTGCTGTTTTCTAAGTCCGGTGAGACAGCCATTCTGATAACTCTTTCTATGATGCTCCGCTTGAGTTTCTCTTCCAGACTCAAATGTCAGCTTCTCGCTAAGGTTCCTTTAAAAAAAGAAAGTGTTTTTTCCATAGCAAGTGGCTGTGGTACCCAGCTATTATTACTCTCTTCTTAAAGACTGACAGTTTGCTCCAGAGAGACATGACACCGAACTCGTCTGCTGGAGGCGTACCACTGCATTTCCCGTCTGTCCAATCAGATATTTGTAAACTGACGACACCTGGCAGGAGAAGGTAAATGGTGAGCCCAGAGCTGTAGCAGACACAGATATTGTGTTCAAGCCTTTGTGTGGTGGAACAATTACATATTCTGAAACAAAACACAGTCTTAACTTGTAATAATTCATACAAGGTGGCGAAATCCTATGACACTCTATGACTTGGAATGTGCAAAATTGTAGTACTTTATATGTAAAATAGGTTTAGTTGGGGTTTTTATACAG
>JAHKKF010474866.1:0-11882 GCA_019740295.1 Labeo calbasu
TGTGGCACCAGGTGTCTTCAATACTGAACCTTTTCACAATATTCTAATTTTCTGAGATACTGAATTTAGGGTTTTCATTAGTTGTCAGTTATAATCATGAAAATTAAAAAACTTGAAATATATTAGTCTGTGTGGAATGAATGTATGCATTATACACGTTTAACTTCTTGAATGGAATTAGTGAAATAAATCAACTTTTTGAAGATATTCTAATTATATGACCAGCACCTGTATGGTGAGAACTAACCAGTGCTGAAACAGGGGGGTTTCATGACCCTTTAATGCCACAATGCTTGTCCACTGTGTTGCCACAACTTCCACGCCATCATCAGCTTTACTAAAATAACCTAGCTGGGGATTTGACTAACTACAATGGTGTTTTTTTTTTGTTTGAAGTAAAAAACTTGTCATTGTTACTTAATTGCGATATTGAAATTGCGTAGGCTATTTCCAGATTATGCCAGAGGTTTATTCATTTTAAAATACTTTGATAAATAAGACTCGGATGCTTGAAAAATATATTACCAGTATGTGGGCTGCCCAACAAGTCTGTGTGGGTTTTCTCCTCAAACTGTAGATAGTGTTTTATGGGGGAAAAAATAAGGCGTTCTGTTGTTTGTCTTGGCTGTGTGCTTAGGATGTACAATGTCTAACCACCAGAAACAACAATACATAGAAGTAACAGCTTCCTAGAAGCTGAACTAAGAGAGCGTGAACTGATTTTTAAACTTTAAACACGGATATTTGCTTTGGCTCTTATGCTGTTTAAGAACAAAAACACACTCCCACAGGCACATGGTCTTTTATGCATTTTCCGCTTTAGGTTTGTGAAGTCGACTAAGTATGTATTGTGAGAAAACAATTTCGCTTTTATTTTGAGTAAAAAGGGGTTACCAGTCTTTAGTCAAGTTTCAAGAGAGAATTTGCTTAATTAAAACACCTCTCTCCTTTAATGTATGTTGTATTTTAAAGTCACCAGAAGTAACACCGTACCTCATAATATATGTTAGTAGTTTGAATCCCTGCCATGCAGAAAAGTTCTTGAGATGCTGCTCAAATTGAGTCCATCCAGAGAGAGTCAAATCCTTTGAAAATCTTTTTAAATGCTAAGCAGAGAATGCCTGCCACAAAGGCTCATGGTGAAATGGCAAACTCAAAGTCTTTGCCTAAAGAAAAATATCAAATTGGCATTCCTTTGAAAGCCTGAATAGAGATGTCCAATAATAATGCAGAGGATTCATTGCTGATCTAACCTGTGAGGATACACAGACATCAAACAGCGGATAGAGAGAGGTCTTATTCTTACTATAGAGGCTGAAATGGAGACGGGGCTTTCATATTAAACGCAGCGCCTAATGAGACTCCACGTGTAGGTACCGTCAGATTGTGTAGCTTCCAGCACTCGATTAGGAGAGGAGCCAGGGGGACCTGGATGAAATGAGTATGAAAGTTTTTCTAAAGTAAACACGCTGTTCTCATCCTGTTCAGACATCCCAGATGACCTGCTAATGAGCTGTAATGCATGATAAATGATACGAGGAAGTAATTAATTAAACAACGTGTTATGCATGAGTTAGCAAACGTTTATTTTAACCAATGAGGTTTTGAGATATTACAGCTCACTATTGGTCAGATGAACTGCACAGATGTCATTTAAAACCGTGAAATCACACACGAAGAGACAATAAAACGGTCCGACCTTACGAAGCAAACAAACAATCCACACCTCAGTTTCATGGTTGGTTGGAATCCAGTTTTTAATAATGAAATGAACCATAAAAAGCACATTTAAAACAATTTCTCATTTTAGTTACAAAAATGGGTCACCGAAAAGGCCTTAGCATTGCATTCACAGAAGGTTTTGAACAAAAAGAGGCCTAACATATGTATTTTTCCCATTTAAAAAAAAAACAAAAAATCCCCACCCAAAATATATAAACTTAACTGTATAACCAAGGTATATACAGGGCGCACCATACTTGCATCGGTATGGTTTTTCAAGATAGTTTTGAGGTATACGACCGATCTACAACTGAAAAAAAAATCCTAAAAACACATAACAACAAAAAGTTAAATTAAAGTGAATGAATGGATTACTTAAATCAAGCACGACATGCAACATTAGTTGCGTCGCATGTGCTGTCGAATCTTCAGGTGTTCAGTAGGCCGAACTGTGAGCGATTTTGGGATGGTCAGTATATACAAAGGACTTACATTACAATTAATAATAGGGAGCTGTTTGAATGCTGTCTTTATTTGCTTAATAATAAGTACACAGTATTCATCCACAAAATATCATTATTTAATTCTTTATTTGTTCAGTTCTATAACTTATAAACGTTGGTGAGGGATTTGTAAATTAAGAGCCAGATGCAATTGTGATACACATGCAAGTTTTGAAAGTGGATTCAGAAACAACAATAATGTACAAAATAATAATTACAGTTTTATTAAAATACATCCTCTTTCTCGTAGCACCTCTTTTTTGTATTTTGAACAAGCACCATTGTTGTCGTCTTTTAATTTATTTGTATTTTTTTGCACTGCACCGATAGACTCCGAATGAGAGGTCCTCCCTTTCTCCATTTCGTGGACCTCCCAGGTTTGTCCTTCACCTTTTCGTTCCATAGCAGGTTTCATGTGATCCTTGCCCTACAAGGGCAACAAGTATTTTCCTGGGTAATACATACATACAAGGTAAGACGTGTTCGCTACCCCATTTTAAATTCAAAACTTGCATGTGGCAGGAACAGGGGCTTGATGGTTGAGATCAAGAAGAAAAGTCTTGTCTCGTTCGCTAACCCGTCCTACCCTGCCAAGTTATTGCTGTTTTTTTCTTTGTCTGTGTTTTTTTTAGCCAAGGAAGCAGACTGGACCAACTTCGAATCCAAATTTCTGGTTGGGATCCCCAAAGTCAGCGAACATCACGTCGACGATCGGAACCTGGTCGATCTTGGGAGTGTTAATCTCCAGTACCGTCTTTCCGTAGCCCTTCTTCACCTACAGGACGAGACAAGGACGGTCAGAAAGGTGCGTTGCATATTGAAATGATGCATATTTCACTCTCTGATGGATGACTTACCGCACAGCCGTCTGACAGGGCCTTGATGAAGGGGTTGTTGTCGTATGACATCTCCTCGTCGTTGGAGCCGAGGAAGCGTAGTGCCTTCTCGTAGTTGTTCGTAGTGGCGTCATGCCAGGCGACCGACTGGTGGCAGCTGTAGGTCAAGTTTTGCCTGGCGGAGGCTGTCAGTAGTTTGAGGAAGGTCATCTGGACCATGTTTATCGAGTTGCCTTCTGCATCCACGTATGAGAGCTTGAGGGTGGAAACAAAAATGATAGAAAGGTTTTCAGGATTCAAACATTTAAACGTTTGTCCTGCAGCAGCATTTTCACTTGGCACACCAAATATTTTTTTCAGTATACATAATAATAATAGTAATAATAATGACGTATTTTCCCTTTTTAAATATTTTACATTATTTTTACATTAATTAAAAAGTTAATTTTTAATTTTAATTTGGATAATTTAATTCTTTTACTTTTAATTTATTTAAAGCTTTATTTATTTATTCATTTATTTATTTATTTATTTTACAAAATAATATAATATAATATAATATAATATAATATAATATAATATAATATAATATAATAATCAAAACCAAGTAGGATTTTTTTACTTATCCCTCTTTTTATAATATAATATAATATAATATAATATAAGACTCTTATTTTCCCTTTTTAAATATTTTACATTTTCTTAAGTTTGTTTTTAATTTATTGTATTTTTATTGTTTTTACAATATAATAATATATATATAAGACTTATTTTCTCTTTTTAAATATTTTACATTTTCTTGAGTTTGTTTTTAATTTTAATTTATTGTACTTGTAATTTATTTAAAGTTTTATTTATTTATTTATTTTATAATAATATAATATAATAATCAAAATCAAGTATGATAATATTTTTAGTTATCCATATAATAACATACTGTTATATACAAACTCTTATTTCCCCCTTTTTAAATATTTTACATTTTCTTAAGTTAATTTGTAATTCTCTTTGATTTAATCAAAACTAAGTAGGATATTATTTGTACTTATCCCTCTTTTTAAATATAATATAATATAATAATTTCTAGGTTTGTTGTGTTAATAAGTTGCAATTTTATTTATAGTCAGTTGTTATAAGAAGAGGGAAAAAATCAGGATAATTAAAAATATATATTTTAATTTATTTTAATTTTCTTTGACTTAATCAAAACCAAGTAGGATATTTTTTTACTTACCCTTCTTTTTTTATAATATAATAAAATATAATATAATATAATAATTTATGAAGACTCGTATTTTCCTTTTTGAAATATTTAACATTTTCTTAACAAGTTAATTTTTAATTTTCTTTGACTAAATCAAAACCAAGTAGGATATTATTTTTACTTACCCCTCTTTTTTTATAATATAATATAATATAATATAATATAATATAATATAATATAATATAATATAATATAATAATTTATGAAGACTCGTATTTTCCTTTTTTAAAATATTTTACATTTTCTTAACAAGTTAATTTTTAATTTTCTTTGACTAAATCAAAACCAAGCAGGATATTATTTTTACGTACCCCTCTTTTTTCCATATAATATAATATAATAAAATGTAATATAATATATAAAGACTCTTATTTTCCCTTTCTAAATATTTGGCATTTTTTAAAGTTCATTTTAATTTATATTTGACTATTTCTTAAGTTAATTTTTTTTTTTACTTTTCTTAATAATATAATAAAATATATATAATATAATATAATATAATATAATATATCTAGGATTGTTGTGTTTTATTTATAATCAGTTCTTATAAGATGAAGAAAAAGTGAACATGTATTAACGTTAAAGCATGTGAATGGAAAGGCACCAATACATTGATTTCAAACTGGTAGCTGGAACTCTGAATAATAGAAACACCATTGCTTCTGACAAAACAAAAAACAGTCAAAACAGATACCAAAAACGCCGGCATGTTTCACAGAGGTGCAGCGGCGCCTTTATAACTCTCAACTGCATCAAATATAAATGCGGTGTGTGTGTTTGTGTGTGTGTGTTTGTGGGTGTGCTCAGCTTGTTGATGGATCCAGGGCTGCAGTGACAGACTCTTTTAAAAGCTGTGCTCTTACTGGTGTCTGTCCAATGGTTGAGTAAAGAAAAAAGACCAAACAGACCACTCAGGTCCTTTTAGTTTCGAAGGACAAGATGGTGTTTTTCATAAAGGAGAAGATGAAAGAAGAACGAGGAAGTGCACTTACTATTTTGCCACGCTTAAATTCACTGAACCAGGAGCCAGGAACCTCTTTGGGCCATGAAGATATTCTCACCTTGAAGATGACACAAAGAAAAACGTGAACAAAAACATTATAGTAAAAGACCAGCTGTGCGCATAGCTTCAAATGAACAGCAAATTTACTTTAGCAGAAAATTAAATAAAATTAAAGCCAGCTATTTTTCATACAGCATCTGTTCTGACAATTGGAATGAAATGAAAATCCATCTCGCTGAAATACACAGCTTTGTTTAACACAGCATGAGAAAAGCAGATTATTTTAATGCTGAGAATGAGGTTTCCACTCAAATTTGATCAAATTTGAATCTTTTTGTTTTCTGATATTTCAAATCTGAATACACAGATAAACATTGCAAGCTGTTGCAAAGACAGAACATTTCAAGTAATGCTAAAAAAAAAAGTGCTGTCTCAGTGCATATTTACATTTGAAATGAATCTCAAACAATTTGTCAAAAACACTTTCTGGTCATATTTGATTCCAAAATGAAAAGTTAATAAAATAAATTATTAAATAGTAAATTCTAATCCTAAATTAAATCTTAATGTTTTATGTTTTGCTGTTGTGGTATTATTGTTGTTTTTTTTTAAAACTGCAGTCATTTCTATAAATTCTATAATTAAATAATTATATTTATTATTACAATTATTATAACAATTTTAAAAGTAAAAAAAAATATATATAACTGCAGCAGTGATTACCGGGGGGTTCAAGCGCTTTAAGGCATTTAAGCACATATGGAAAACAACATTATTTAGCAAGCCGGTAGCCATCTAAATTAATGATTTAAAAAAGCATTTTTGGCAAATCCAGGTAATTTACCATAAATTATTATGTTTTTTTTATTGTTTTTTGACTCTTACTGTGCTCTGATCTCCTTAAAACTTGCTTGTTTAGAATCACCTGTCGCATGTGCTCACCAGGTTTCACGTCATTATAATCTTGTCTAACATGTTCTCAAACTTAATTGGCCAATGGCGGCCATGTTTCTTTGAGATGCGCAAATGTTCTTATAGACCCTTGTGGCACTTTGGACCAAGACGGCCAAGCTCCGCAATTTTTGTCCTGTGACATTAGATTGAGGTCTTACATAAGTGTTTTGAGTTTGGTAAAAAAATATTGTTCCGTTCAGGAGTTAAAGCCATTTGAATAAAAGTGGCCCTGCCCCTTTTGAACGTTTGGACGTCCCGTTTTGGCGTCCCTTTGGCGTCCCTTTGGCGTGTCAGACACGTTGAAACATTTTGGTGTGCCAAGCGAACTGTTTTGTTGATAACTATTGATATTCACTCTCCAGAGAATCTTTCTGCACTGGTTTGGTTCCAATTAGGCGAAAAACCTAGGATTAGTTCACAAAAGTAGATTTTTCAAATATTTTTCACAAAACTTTGTGCGACCGATGGTTTAGGAGTTATGAGTGATTTCGTACTTTTAATCGCTGTAGCGCCCACGTCAGGCCGATTGGGGCGAGCTTTGGTGACCGTGTCGGTGGTGTGAGTTTCAAGTCTTTAGGACTTACGGTTTGGTCTGCAAGATCAGTTTTATGTGATCGCTGATCCTTGGCCATTCTAACAATTACAATAGGGTTTAATCGCTACGTGCTTGAACCCCTAAAAATCTGGATTCTTTACAGTAATGAGAATTTGTAGGATATCTGCTAATTCGTCATAATATCAAAATTATATGTGACCCTGGATCACAAAACCAGTCATAAAGTTCAGTTTTTTGAAACTGAGATTTATACATCATCTGAAAGCAATATTTGGCTGAGATACAACTGTTCAAAAATCTGGAATGTGAGGGTGCAAAAAAAAGCAAAATATTGAGAAAATCGCCCTTGAAGTTGACCAAATGAAGTTCTTAGCAATGCATATTACTAATCAAAAAAGTTTTGATATTTATGGTAGGAAATTTACAATGATTTTTGGCATTTTTAATGATTTTTGGCATAAAAGTAAAATGTATTTTTGGCTATTGCTACAAATATACCCATGCAACTTATGACAGGTTTTGTGGTCCAGGGTCACATATATTTTAGCTATATAAGGGGAATAATGTGTTAGGATAAGTGACAATCATGCTTAAACCTCTCTTTGAAGTGACTTTCACTTCTTAAAGTGGTCTTTAGGAGAAAACCCATTGTATGTAAGATGTTGTGATCCTGTCTGGCTGTTACTGGCTAGTTCATCCTTAGGGGGTTTCAAAATGCCACTCACTCCATTTGACTTTTTATCAGGGAAGATGCAGGTCTCGCCTCCCGCTGTGAAGTTGCAGTACACTTTGAAGGAGTCCCCAGAGCATCCCTGGTTGGGATCGATGTAGTATTCGCCTGAGAGAAAAAACCCATAAGACATCAGCGTCGAGAACGACCACAGGTACAGTAGGAAAACATTTAGATCATATACGAAAATGGCTTTCTATTTATTTCCGCATCTAAAAACACTTCAGTGGCGATGCGTTGTGTAAATAAAATAGCAGGCTAATGCGAGTGCGGTAAAACCAGCTCTGAAAGGTCAGTGTAAGAGTTGGCATTTTGTAAGCCATGATTTGGGAGGGAGAGGTTAGCTCTCGCCAGAGTCCACAGAATGCTAAACATCTTCCCAATCAGCCGTCGACTGCTGCTGCTGTTATTCAAATCCTCCTGAGTGACGGGCTTAGAATTTTAGCAGCTACTGAGTAGCTTGGAAACCAGCAGACGCTGCATGTTTTCCAGATTTATCTGGTCGATGGTGTCTCCTTTGCCCCCCACCTCGCTCGCTTACCATCTGGGAATTCTGGGTGAGCGAGCTGTAGGTCTTTACAGCTTCGCGCTGGGTTGTTTTGCGTGCCCATGGGGTACTTCATGCGCTCGATGTCCTGTTTGAGGTTATTCAAGGAGCTGAAGATGTCTTCCATGCCCTCTCCGTAGTCTAGCATGGTGTCGGCCTCGTCCGCTTGCATGTCGACGGAGCGACGGGACTTCTTGGGCATCTGGATAGGCAGAGGCTGGATGATCTCACCAGGAGGACCCTATGGAGTGAGAAAATGAGAGTGCGCTCCGTGAGTCTTTTGCATTTTATATAATTAAAGTCTCCTTGAAGAAGGCAGAAGTGCACTTACAGGAGGACCAGGAGGTCCGGCTGTGCCGGTGTCTCCCTTTTGACCAGCAGGACCCTGCAGGAAGAAGATTTAAAAAGCCATAAGCTCATTTATAATGTCATTATAAGAAGCCCACCGAATTGATCAGTGATAAAGTGGTACTTACAGTCGAACCCTTGGATCCCTTTGGCCCTTGTGGACCCTAAAGGAAAATGGAAATGATAGTTACATTACAGTTTTAAATTTGAGAATTTGAATTGGTAGAATATGAGAAAAAGGAACAAGATTATTTACTTCAAAAACCTTTCTAATTGTTCCAAAATTAAATTAATATCAATTCACACTACCATCTTAAAAAAAACTCAGTATGATTTTTAAATGTTTTTGAAAGTGCTCACCAAGGCTGTATTTATTGATCAAAAATACAGTAAAAACTTAATATTGTTAAACATTATTACAATTTGAAATAACCGTTTTCTGTTTTAATATATTTAAAATAATATTTCATTTATTCTCCTGATCAAAGCTAAATTTTCAGCATCATTACTCCAGTCTTCAATGTCACATGATGCTTTAGAAACCATTCTTTTAAGGACTTTTTGATGAATAGAAAGTTCAAATTAACAGCATTTATTCTGTTTGTTCCAAAATCAAATTAATATAAATTTACACTACCGTTCAAATGTTTGGAGCCTGTATCATTTTTAAATGTTTTTGAAAGTCTCCTATGCTCACCAAGGCATTTATTTATCAAAAATACAGTAAAAGCAGAAATACTGTTAAATATTATTTTGATTTTACAATTTTCTATTTTAAAATAATGTAAATAGTTTTTCATTTATTTTTGCGATGACAAAGCTGAATTTTCAGCATCATTACTTCTGTCTTCAGTGTCACATGATCCTTCAGAAAACATTTTAATAAGTTTAAGGGTTTTTTAATAAATAGAAAGTTTAAAACAATAGCATTTATTCTACTTGTTCCAAAATTAAGTTATATATAATATTTTATAACATTATAAATGCCTTTACAGTCACTTTTAATCAATTTTAATGTGTCCTCGGTAAATAAAAATAATAATAAAAAATAATAAATAGTTAAAATGACATTTTTTGTGTAGAATTTGAGAAGAATGATGTTATTTATTATATTTTTTATTGAAAATGAAATTAATTCATTCACACTACCATCCAAATGTCTGAAATCTGTATTTTTAAATGTTTTTAAAAGAAGTCTCTTATGCTCACCAAGGTTACATTTATCAAAAATACAGTAAAAACAGAAATGTTGTTAAATACTATTACAATTTAAAATAACAGTTTATTTATTTATTTATTTATTTATTTTTTATAATAATATTTTATTTAAGCCTGTGATGGCAAAGCTGAATTTTCAGCAGCAGTCCTTCAGAAATCATTCTAATAATTTTAAGATTTTTTTAGATGAATAGAAAGTTCAAAATAACAGCATTTATTCTTTTGTTCCAAAATTAAATGAATATCAATTCACACTTAGTCTAAAATGTCTAAAATTTGTATGATTTTTTAAAAATGTTTTTGAAATAAGTCTCTTATGCTCACCATAGCATTTATTTATCAAAAATACAGTAGAAATAAAAATATTGTTAAATATTATTAAAATTTAAAATAACTGTTTCCATTTTAATATATCTTAAAAAATATTTTAATTTATTCCTGTGAAGACAAAGATGAATTTTCAGTATCATTACTTCAGTTTTTAGTGTCACATGATACTTCAAAAATATAATTTTAAGGCTTTTTGATGAATAGAAAATTCCAAATAACAGCATTCATTTGAAATATAATCTTTTTTTAACATTATAAATGCATTAACAGTCACTTTTCATCAATTTTAATGTGTCCTTGGTACATAAAAATATGAATTTGTTAAAAAAAAAAACCCTTTTGAACGATAGTGTATGTCAAAATCATGAAACTTGTATAAATTTTAATGACGAATACAGTCAATATTGGCAAGACTGTTGAGGTTGGGTGGTCCAAAATTACAATTTGAAGAATAGTCTGATGTATTTAAAAGTCGTAACTTTTCATGCTGTCCAAATTTTATGCAAGACCACAGTTATCAAACATATCTAACAGCACTTTTAATTGTTCAGTTTCAGAAAGGGTACAAGCAACAGAGCAAGGACTCACAGGCAATCCAGGAGGACCAGGTGGACCAATCGGACCAGAAGCACCACTGATACCCTACAGTTCAAAGAGCAGAAGGTTAGAAAGCAGAACTTCACATGATTTGTTAGTAAATGGATCTATAACACAAGCATGTAAGATGCTGGTTAACTTTTACCAACTGTGAGGTGATGAGAATCATTTTCTCTCTAAGAATTGTCTTTAAAATTATAATCTGTTTGCCACAGAGATGAAAATGCCTCTTGCTAATCATAATCCTCTGGTGTGTATTACACACTGATCATTACACTTCATTAGAGTCAAGGACTTTTGAGTTAATTCTGTGGGGAGAAATGCAGCCTCTGTTACTAAACGCAGCAACAGATCGCAAATCTGTCTAGTGGGAAACGTTAGTGAGATCGTTTTCAATTTTTTTTCCCAATCTCACAGAAGGGAAGACTACAGTTTTATTAAGCTTAATCAGAAAACGTTTAAAGTTGCATTGCTTTGAACCACAAAAAAAAGTCCAGATAAGTTCAAAGCAATTTCAAATTTTAATTCAATCAAGATTTTCTATATATTCACTGAAGCGCTTGACTGCATTGGATAGGAGGCAAAGAAAAACAAACATTTCACAGTTCGACTGTGAAAAAACGTAATCGCACTGGTGTTTGATGGGAACGTCTGGTGTAATAGAATTACCGCTGGCTCCGAGAAACTTTCATGACAGCTTCATCCATAACACGATTATGATGATGTACACAGATGCAATAAGTGCAGACGTTATTGTTTCAGTCGGTCGTTACTTTAATTTGCAAGCATTACAGGAGGAGAAGTCCTGATAGGTGCGCTGCTGGAGGTACGACATTAGTTGTGTGGCGGGGTGGAAAGGACAAATAAATCATTAGTGACTCACAGAATCACCCTTGCTGCCAGCAGAGCCTTGAGGACCGGGCAAACCCCGATCTCCCTTCTCGCCCTGCTCACCGGGGGGTCCGATGAGACCGATAAGACCGGGGTGACCCTGGGTGAAAAAAAAAGCAAATGAGAATGGGTGTCACAGATCAGAAAATCAGCTGATGGTCAAAATTTTATGCACAAAGCCTGATCTCAATAACCAAAGACACTGAATTCACACTGAACCATAGGTTTTATAAATGAATGAGAAAATATGTAAAAATAATAAGAATTATAATAAACTGATTTCAAAAATAAAATAACTGGAAAAAACTAAATGAACCATATGATGTATTTATACATTATTAATACATTTTCATGGCTAAGTATAAAAAAAGGGCAAAATAACT
>JAHKKF010474867.1:0-17080 GCA_019740295.1 Labeo calbasu
TAGTTTTTGCCTTGTTTCATAGCCTTGTTTATTTGTTACTTTTCGGACTGCTCTCTCTGGTTTTTGGACTCTGCCTGTGTTTATTGGATTACGCTATTGTTTTGCCCTGGATGTCATTGTTTGTTTGGAGATTGACCCTGCCTGTCTGACTACGATCTGCATATTAAAAGCTCGCATTTGGATCTTACACGCTTCCTACGAGTCCTCATTACATATAATAACTGGGCTTGTTTCGTTTAGTGCACCTAATTTCATTGTATGCATCTGTCACACTCTTGTGTTAAAGGAACGAACACGAAGACTAGATTGAGATGATAACAAACAGGCTATCATAATCCACAGAAAGGTACAATCCAGACAGGGTAGATAGGTGACACACAAGGTATTCAAAACCCGACAACAATGAACAGAAAGGGGGCAACTTAAATACACAGACCAAACTGACCTAGACCAGTGGTTCTCAATTGCAGTCCTGGGGAGTCTCTGCTCTGCACATTTTGCATGTCTCCCTTTTTTAACACACCTGATTGAGTTCATCAGTTTGTTAGGAGAGAGATCCATGAACTGAACTAACAAGCTGATGATCTCAATCAGGTGTATTAAATAAGGGAGATATGTAAAATGTACAGAGCAGGGGGCCCCCAGGACTGGAATTGAGAACCACTGAACTAGACACAACCTCGTGCCGTGATGAGGAGATGGTGAAGGGATGGTGAAGGGGCAGAGAAGGGATGGCACTCCCGGTGGAGAACTGCACCGGGAGTGCAGGTGGACGGATGACTGAGAGGAGGACATCAAACGAAATCCAAGGAGATGCAGGTAGAGGAGATGACCAGAGAAGAGCAGACGGAAGGAGGAGCCAGGACGGAGTTGCTGAAGGGAGAAGCAGACGGAGCCGCTGAAGGAAGCAGCCCAGGGGGAGCAGATGGAGGGAGGAGCCAGCAGCAGGAGGAACCAGGCAGGACCGCAGGCAGGAAGGCGGCCCATGGTGGAGCCGATGGAGGGAAGAGCCATGGTGGAGGAAGGGCTGACGACTCCAGGAGGCCAACAGACGGAGGCAGATTCTGTGTTAAGGGAGCCCAGGATGAAGACGGAGAGCCGTGGAGCCAGGGTGACACAGAGGATCCTGAGGGCCAAGGTGGAGCAAATGGATCAGGGGACCAAGGTGCAGATGGGGATCCGGAAGGCCGTGGTGGAGCTGGAGCAACAGAGGACCAAGGTGGAGCTGGAGGAAGGGAGGAGCCCAACTTAGCCAGAGGGACAGAGGGAAAAGGTGAAGCCAAAGGAGAGCAGTAACGAGGCGAGGGCGGATAGACAACATAACAAGGCGGAGCCAGAGGGATGGGGGAGCCCGGCCGAGCTTGTGGACTGACGGGCCACGATGATGAGGTCTCGGAGGTTGGAGGTGGAGATCAGGGATTCTTTAAACACAATGGAGCTGGAGTCTGACAGACCTGAAGCAAATCCGTTCCACAGATGGAAAGCTGAGGATGAGCTGAGGGACTAGCAGGATGCAGTGGCAGCAGGGGACAAGATGGCAGACGGCTCATGAGAGGAGGTGGGAGAGGGAGGCTGGGTGGATATTCGTGACAGACGGAGCTTTCTGAGCAGGTGTCACAGTGGATAGGGGAATGACCTCTGTGGTTGAGACAGGACAAACAGGGATTTCATAAATAGCCTCTTTGGCCGTAATAGGACAGGCAAACAGTGCAGACATTGTTGTGGCAAACTGTTGGTTACTGTTGCTCCACCCCTTCTAACTAGAGTGCACTAGCCAGAGTGCACTAGAATTCACCAGTGAGAGAGCACCAGGTGAAGTCAGTCTATTAATTAGCAGGGTAGAGCAGACTCCATGTAGAGCAGCAGTGGCTTCTTGAACAAACAGAGATTCATTTTGTGCAGAGTTAAGAAATTCACTACAACAAAATGAAGCAGCAGCCAGTGAGCTTTAATATTTTTATTTTGTACTTGGATTGTTTTGTTGAATTGTGTTGTATTTGAATATTATAGGGTTTTTGTATTAGTTTGTAAGTTGGGTTTGGTTTTCTATATAGAAACTATTTTCAGATTAAAAGCTATAAATATAAATGTTTAAAATCATTAAAATCATTCATTTAAAAAGCAGTGTATTTGGAATATACATGGATTTAAATGTTTACTTATCTGTTGTTCATTTATATGATATCCTTTATGCTCATTTAAAAGGAACACTTTGTATATAAGCTCTGCTTTGTGTTTTGATTGTATTCATTTGTGCTCTTACAGTGGTGTTTGTATTTGTGTCTAAAGGTTTTCACCTGCTTGACCTAATGACTGGCCGATTGATCACTGCATCAAAAAAAATTGAAAAATAAAGAAAGCAAAATATGGTCAATGAGTGGAATCCGGTCTAATTTTTGTAGTAGAATGTCTCATCAAGTGGGAGAGATGAATTCTGCACAAACTTTGTAATCCACTTGACAGTGAAAACTGGCTGTGAAGACTGGAGAACAGAAACCAGAACAGCCAAGATCAGAAACCTGTAAAAATCACTGAATTAAGAAATCAAATCATCATTCCTTATGTATCCTGCTGGAATAAAGGATGGCTGACTCAAAGTCACTGGAGCAGCTTAAAGCCAATAAAAACTGCAGCAAAACGCCAATTCTTCTGGCTGGCCAACAGTGTCATCTGAATGCACACAATATTATCTGCAAAGGAGATCAGAGATATTCAAAAAACTTACAATTGAGGCCAACTAAGTCATGGAAGCCAATGATGAAGTGGAGGCCCAGTATATTGCAGAAGCGAAGCTGGATGCAGATGATTCTGTGCTGAGTGAGCAGCAAAAAGCTGAAATTGAAAAAACTGCAAGTGAATGTGAGATGAAGCTAAAGGAGCTGAAGGATCTTATCCAAGAGACACTTTGGAGTAACTTTGGACAAGAGGAGCTAAGTATGGCGGTAAAGGCTGCAGAGGATGAAACCGAGCGTGTGTCATCCATCGAACCCAGTGGTAACAAAGAGGCCTTTGATTTTATGCTTGACCATCTAGAAAGACTTGTTGAAATGGCTAAAGCACTGTACACACAGTGGAAATGCTGGGCTCCTTCCGTTGAGCAGAAAGACTTCCAGTGTCGTTTACGACAGCTTGAGCAGACCTTTCCAAGTTGGTTTCAAGAAAAGCAGATTTCATTCAAGCAAAAGCTAAAGAAGACAGTGAAAGAGTGGTAACTGCAGCTTCTGTTTGCTATCCAACACCAGCTATCAAACTGAAGCCAACCTCCCTTCCTAAGTATACTGGTATCAGGCGTGACTTCCGCTGTTGGAGAAGAGATTGGGAAGCCCTTCAGTGACAAGGGGAGCCAACTGGGTCAAAAGAAGTCAAAAAGTTTCAGCTACTTGACAGTCTGGATGACAGAATAACAAGAGACCTTCGATTGATGTCCTATAACACAGCAGATAATATCTTCCGTGTCTTGGAGAATCGCTTTGGAAGGCAAGCTGCTGTCGCCATTGAGATAGTCAAGGAGCTCCAGCGGCTTCCAGCTGTTAGAGGCCACCAGCCAAAATAGATTGTTGAGCTCATCCAGGCTGTTGAGAAAGTCCTTCAAGACTTGAGTAACCTTGGTGACACTGGGGCTATGAAGAACCCATTAGTGACAGTCAAAGCAAGCTCCCTGATGGTTTGAAGAAAGAGTGGCTTCTCTATGCAGCCAAGAAGAGCACTGCAGTGGTGCCAGAAGAGCGCTTCGCAGTCTTCCTCAAGAGCCAGGAAAGTATTTATGAGCAGCTGGACCAATTGAGGGATGAAGATCCACCTAAGAGAGAGATTAAGTCTGAGCCAAGACAAGCTAGAACCAGAGTTTTAAACCAGTCAAGTAATCATTCTTCAGGGTGTGTTGTTTTTGGAGATAACAAGCATAAGAAAAAGTTGTATTTCTGCAAAAAGTTTTGTATGCTTAAGCTCACCGAGAAGAAGGATGCAGTAAGAAGACTGGGAGCCTGCACAAAATGTTTGGAAGTTCATGATGATGATGACGACTGTAAAACATTTCTGTCCAAAAACCTAGAGTGCAAGAATCAGCGAGCCATAGACCACCACTATTACTTGTGCCCCAATGCTGAAGTGGTTAGAGGTAACACAGCCCAAAAGAAAAGTAAAGTCAGTATAGTCGGAGGTGAAGACAGAAAGAACTATACGGAGGCTCAAGAAGAATTCTTTAGGAAACTCTCACCTGAATTAGCCCAACAGTGCCGAGATGCTTTCTGCAACACAGTGTCCAGGACCTCTCATACTGCAAAAAATCAAACAAGCCTTCTAGAGGAAAATGGCTTAGTTGAGTGGCCTGTCATCATGATGCTTTTGGAGGTTACGGCGAACGCTAGACAAAAGATTGGGACGTTGATCGAACTAGCTTTGGACACCAATTATATAACCCATGAGGCAGCTTATTGACTCAATCTTAGAAGTGAAGATATCACGCTTGTGGTCCATGGTGTTGGAGGCATGAAAGTTTTTGTCAAGACAAGATGTTACCTGAACAGAACCCCAAAAGGCACCTTTAGGTCCAACCAGTTGATCTGTTATGGCATGGATAGGATTGCAGAGGTTTATAGACATGTAACAGCCAATCAACTGCAAAAACTCTTCCCAGATGTTCCTCTCAGTGAATTGGTGAGGCCAAGAGAGATCCACCGTTTAATAAGCCACAAGGAAGGTCAGCTAGCTCCTCAGAGAGCCCGCATTGTAGGAGATCTTGTGCTGTGGGATGGGCCATTAGGGAAAACTGTCACTGGTGCTCATCGTGAAATATTTGAGGAGATTGTAGTATCAACGCATTATGCAAGGTCTATGAGGACTGCTGCTGTGAAATATGAAGAACTCACTTGTGTGGCCCCTATTAATCCTCTGCCAAGTCAGCAAGCCTCATTAACCATCCAGCCTCAGCAGTTTAGTTCTGCAGCTACTACCCATGACTTCCCCGAGCGGTGGAGATGGGATAGTATTGCCCGCTGCTTCTGATCCAAGATGTGGAGGCTGTCATTGTGGAAACTGCCAGCCAGGTGGCAAAGAGATGACCCTTGCTGAAGAAAGAGAACTGGAGGTGGTGAGGAGTGGTCTTACATATGTAACTTCCGTTGATCATAGTAAGAAACCCCACTGGCATGCCAGATATCCCTGGATAGAAGATCCAGTCACATTGCCAAATAACAGAAGGGAGGTTGAGATGACCTTCCGGAGAACTGAAAAACAGTTGTCTAAAGAAACGGAATGGAAAGCTTCTTATGCGTTTCAAATCCATGTTATGGTTCATCGTCGGGCTGCTATGAAATTGTCTAAAGAAGCCTTACTTACTCAGTCCAGTACAGCTTGGTACATCAGCCATCTCATCGCACCAAATCCACATTCTGTTACGACCCCAGTAAGGCTCGTCTGGAACAGCAGTCAGAAGTTCAGAGGCCTGAGTCTAAATGACCTCCTGCTAAAGGGTCCTGATGTCCTTAATCCAATTCGTGCTGTGCTTCTAAAATTTCGGAGGGGTGCCTTCACTGCTCTGGGAGATATTAAGAATATGTATAACTCAGTTTGGCTTGAAGACAGAGAAGTACATTTACACAGGTTCTTGTGGCGTGACTCCGAAGAGGAAGAACTGGGCGAGTATGCAATCACCAGGGTCAACATTGGCGATGAACCAGCAGGTTGTATTGCTCAGCTCGCCATGAGAGAGTCAGCAAATCTTCCCCAGTTTAGCCACTTTAGAGAAGAGCATCGAGTGTTACATGAAGGCAGTTATGTGGATAACATCGTCATTTCTTGCAACAGTTTGGACCATCTCAAAATCATCACAGTAAATGTGGAGCAAATTCTAAAAGCAGGAGGGTTTGAGTTGAAGCCCTGGGTCTTCTCTGGCCAATGTAGGAGGAATGAGTCTGCTGGGAAACAGAAAGAGGAGGTAACTCCAAAGGCGGTGGTTTTACCAAACCAGCTCAAAGATGAGGATAACAAAGCTCTTGGCCTGGGCTACACAGTGGAGGATGACAAGTTTCATATCATGGTTAGAATAAACTTTTCAAAGAGAAAGGAAAAGATGAGACTTGGCCAGGACCTTTTGTTGGGACAAAAGTCAGAGCTCAGACACCAGACCCACTAACATGACGAGAGTTACTCAGTCAAGTTTCTGGTCTGTATGACCCAATTGGCCTGGCAATGCCCATAAAGCAGAGAGGAGCCATTTTGGTCCGAAGGGCATTTCAAGAGGCCAAACCCAACATTATCTGACAAACTTTGAGAAGATACCACTGATCTTTTTGAAGATTATGTTCGGCTGAGCAAAGTTAAGTTTGCAAGGGTTTTAACTCCAGCAGCCGTTTCTGCTGAACCTGTGGTGCTGTTTTGTATTTGTGGTGCCCTGCGATCAAGGTTCAACAGTAAGACTGGTGGAGTCTAAAGCTAAATTGACTCCTCTAGACCATAAGAGTGAAGCAGTCAAGGCAGAACTTTGTGGGGCAGTTTTTGCTGCCTGTCTAAAGAAGTACTTTGAGCAACATAGCAGAATTCAGGTTAAACAATGATATCATTTCATCGACGGCCAGACAGTTCTTGGTGCAATCCAGCATGAGAGCTATGGTTTCTAGACTTTCTTCGGCAACATGATTGCAGAGATCCAAGACAGCACACGACTTCAGGAGTGGTGGTGGGTCCCTGGACCACTGAATATCACCATTATTATTGTTACAGTCAAAGTTTTGTTGTTGTTATTTGTGGGTTTTGTGTACTTTTTCTTTGTATTAATTTGGGTTATTCTCTTCCCCCGAGGTTGAGCTCCGCCCTTATACACCTGCGGCTTGTTTAGTTGGGACGTTCTGGGCTGAAAAGGAGGCGGAAGTTGAGGTTGTGTGTGTGGCTCTCTCTTGGGTTCCAGCACAGTCACCCTTAAGCTCTGTTCTGAGCATGATTCGCACTTATCGTGAAGCTCTATGTATTCTGCCATTGGTGTGGAGCTGCCTTCAGCGAGCTTCGTGCAAGTCTTGTTGCCAATCCAGTCTTCGCCAAGCTGTGTTCGTTTTGAGGTTTTTTTTCATGTGTTGTTGATGTGTGTGCATATTTGGTTGAATTTATCTTCTTTCCCCGATGTAATTCTTTATTAAGTTTGTTGTCTGTGGTTGAATGTGACGCGTGAGCTGTTCCGACCATTAATTAATGGTTGAATTGATTCCCAGTCTCACGTGTCCTTTTTATGTTATCGAATCCCTTTTCGAACTAGCATTTTAAAAACGGGGTTCTTAACATTATTACTCGAGGGGCTGGTCCAGAAGATTCAGAGTGGCAGCAGGGGCCAAGGTTTCAGTCAATGAGTGGCTAATTAAATCTGCAAAAGATGTGACTGCAACTGCCCAAGAGAGCTCAAGTGGATAAAGGACATCAAAGACCGCCAGCTGGTTTAGTTATCCAAAATCTGGTGGATGAAAAACGATTTAGCAATCTGATTCATTTGGTCAAGACAGTTGCATGGATTTGGAGAGCAGCTAAAAAGTTTGTAGCACAAAGTAAGATATTGGAAATTCTAAAGTGGGAGGCAGTTCCATCAAGTGGAATTATCACTGTGACCAAACATCAAGATGCCCTAGGAGATCTTTTCTTGGCTTGTGACCTTTCCAACCACTACTATAGATTGACTGGTTGTCTATAAAGAGAAAGAATCTGGGCTGCTGGTTTGTGGTGGAAGAGTCCAGAGCTTCAAAGACAAATTTGGTGTTCCTCTCTTATCTTACGACGCATGGATCTCAACATTACTGGCTCGTGAGGATCATAATGTGTGACTCTACTGAAGATGAGGAAGAAAGCGTGGGTCATCAAAGAAAGAAAAATTGCTCAAAAAGCTGTTGATAATTGCATAATTTGTAAGTCAGAGCCAGAAGATGTCAGCAAGTAATGGGCTACCTACCTCCAGAGAGAACTAGGCCTACTGCCCCATTTGAGTTTACAGCTGTTGACTTGTTTGGACCTTATCAGGTTATAGATGATGTGAAGAAATGGGTAACAATGAAGGTGTGGGGAGTCGTATTCTGCTGCATGCCCAGGCACCAACTTTATCAGGACTAAACCTGTCCTTGAAGAGTTTCTGAATGGTTTGGACAGGTCTGCTGTAGGGGAAGTTGCAGCTCAAACTGGAACTGACTGGCAATGGAAAGTTCACCCAGCTGTTTCGCCGTATCATAATGGTGCTGCAGAAGCTGCAGTTTGAATTGTGAAGAAGGCACTCCAGAGTTTGGGGAGGGAGTCAGGCCTTAATTATAGTGAATTCCAGAAAATGCTTCAACTTGCTGCTAACCTTGCAAATGAACGTCCAATAGATGCTTGAGTGCAGAGCCATGAAGATAGCGTGCAGTACATCACATCCAATGCATGTCTTCTGGGACGAGCATCTTCAAGTGGTAATTTTAAATCATTTGATATGATAAAGTACCCCTACAAAAGATTCTGGGAAATGCAGTGCCAGGTTAACAGATTCTGGAGGTCCTGGAGCCAGTTTGCTGGTCCCAACTTCAGGAACTGTCAGGAACAAATGGCATACCTTACAAAGGAATGTTGCTGTTGGTGATATCGCTTGGCTGTGCAACCAGAATGCGTTGAGGGGCCAGTTTAAACTTGGAAGAGTTGTAAATGTTAACCCAGACTCCAGAGGTGTTGTGCGGGATGTGAATGTCAAGATTGTTCCAAGTTACTGTGGTTCCGTAATAAAACCTGTGACGAAGCCTGAGGTGAGACCTGTAAAATCTGCAGCATCCAAGCATCCAGCCTCTAAGGACTTTCAGCTCATAATTCTGCACAGGGATGTCCGGCACCTGGTTGTCCTGCTACCAGTTGAAGAGCAGGCAGGAGGCCCAGGAAAGGAGCTTTGACTACAGGTTTGCCATGGAATTTTGCGATCTTTCCAGCTGTTCCCATGGGAAGATCGAGTGGGGGGTGTTGTGGCAAACTGTTGGTTGCTCTTGCTCCACCCCTCCTAACTAGAGTGCACTAGCCAGAGTGCACTAGAATTCACCAGTGAGAAAGCACCAGATGAAGTCAATCTATTAATTAGCAGGGTAGAGCAGACTCCATGTAGAGCAGTAGTGGCTTCTTGAACAAACAGAGATTACTTTTGTGCAGAGTTAAACAATTCACTACAACAAAATAAAGCAGCAGCCAGTGAGCTTTAATGTTTTTATTTTGTACTTGGGTTGTTTTGTTGAATTGTGTTGTATTTGAATATTATAGGGTTCTTGTATGAGTTTGTAGTTGGGTTTGTAAGTTAGGTTTGGTTTTCAATATAGAAACTGTTTTAAGATTAAAAGCTGTGAATATAAATGTTTAAAATCATTAATCATTACAATCACTCATTTAAAAAGCAGTGTATTTGGTATATAAATGGATTTAAATGTTTAATTATCTGTTGTTCATTTATATGATATCCTTTATGCTAATTTAAAAAGAACATTTTGTATATAAGCTCTGCTTTGTGTTTTGATTGTATTCATTTGTGCTCTTACAGTGGTGTTTGTATTTGTGTCTAAAGGTTTTCACCTGCTTGACCTAATGACTGGCTGATTGATCACTGCATCAAAAAAATTGAAAAAAAAAAGAAAGCAAAATATGGTCAATGAGTGGAATCCGGTCTAATTTTTGTAGTGGTCTGTCTCATCAAGTGGGAGAGATGAATTCTGCACAGACTTTGTAATCCACTTGACAGACTTTCATGGTCGTGATGGGACAGACAGACAATCCTCTCTGTCTGCAGTGGGCTCTGGCCAATGCTCCTCGCAGCAGGGCAGTGTTTGGCTGGACTCTGGGTCTGGAGTGGGGCTGGTGTTGTCATCGCTGGATGTCATCACGGATGATCCGCATGATATCAGCACCCACTCCAAGTAGTCCACGAGGCTCCCTCAAGGGCCCTCCCTGGAAAACTGGGCTCATGTGGTGGTGTTATTGCCAGCGTGCAGAAACGAGCACAAGCAGTTGTCTGGGAAGGTTGTCCAAAGTGTGAGACTCAGGATTTCCTATAAATGTCTCTTGAGGGAGCGGCTCCCCTGCTTCAGGCAGTGCAGGTTGACACCTGCAAAGTGGTCCATAGAACAGAAAACAAAAACTGACAAAGACGGGAAAATAAATGGGGTAATATCACGTTCATATACTTCTTTGTTGGTCGGGTCTTCTGTCACACTTTAGGTCGAAGGAATGAACGTGACGACGAGATTGCAAACAAATAGGCTTTAATAATCCACAGAATGGAATAATCCAGACAGGGCAGGTAGGTGACACACAAGGTATTGATGTTCAAGACCCGACAACAATGAACAGAAAGCACCTTAAATACACAAAACAAACTAAGATAGTGAACTAGGCACTCCTAAACAGAATGATGAAATCAAAACAATAACCACGACAACTAACAAAACAGTGAAGATGGTGCAAACAGAAAGTCCAAATTAACAGAAACCGTGACAGAACACCCCTTCCCTGAAGGCGCAACCTCGTGCCATGATGAGGATATGGCAAAATGGTGAAGGGGTGGAGAACTGCAGGAGGAGGTTTAACAGGTAGACGGATGACTGGGAGAAGGACATCAAACAACATCCAAGGATGTGTAGATAGAGGAAATGACCAGGGTGGAGCAGACGGAGGGAGTAGCCAGGACGGAGCCACAGAAGGAGCAGACAGAGAGAGGAGCCAGAAACAGGGGGGACCAGGTGGGTTACCAGCCAGGAAGGCAACCGATGGAGGGAGGAGCCATAGTGGAGGAAGGGCTGATGACTCCAGGGGGCCGACAGATTTAGGCAGATCCAGTGGTAAGGGAGCCCAGGGTGGAGACGGAGAGCCATAGTGCCAGGGCGATGCAGAGGATCTGGATGGCCAAGGCAGAGCAGATGGCTTAGGTGACTGAGGAGTAGACGGGGATCCAGAAGCCATGGTGGTGGTGCCCCCTGGAGCGATAGAGGACCAAGTTGGAGCTGGAGGGAGGAGCCCAACAGAGCCAGAGGGACGGGGGACTGAGGTGAAACCAGAGGAGGGCAGTCCCAAGGTGTCCCACGGTGGAGACGAGGAAGCTATGAGTCAACTGCTCTCGCGTGGCGGTGTTAAGGCCAGCGTGCAGAAATGAGCACAAGCAGTTGTACGGGAAAGTGGTCCGATCTGTGAGACTTCCTCCAAATGTCCCTTGAGGGAGTGTTCCCCTGCTCCAGGCAGTGCAGGTTAACAGCGGCAAAGTGATCCATGAAACAGGATAATGGGGTAATATCACGCTCTTTGTTCGTCGGGTCTTTTGTCACACTTTGTGTCAAAGGAAAGGACATGAAGTTGAGACCAAGCAACAACAACAAGCAAGCTTTATTAATCTACAGAATACTAATACAGTAAATCAAATACAATCAACTATTATCAAATAAGTAATATAACATCTATACAGCGGAATAACACTTCTTTTATTCTTGAATGATTCAGTGTTTTTGAATTAATTGGTTGAGTGAATGATGTAGTTACTCACTCATAAGGTCAGTCACTTGTTTAATTTATTAATTAATCCACGTTTTTGAACAAATCAGTTGAGTGAATGATTCAATTTCTCATAAGATCTGTTTTTTTTCATTTTTGAATGAGTGTTGAATGATTTAATGAGTCACTCATAATGGCATACTTATGTGAAAAGAGTAGTATGTGTTCTGTTACTGTTATGTGACACTTAAATTTGACCAGAAACCTTTGAAGCCAATATACCTTCTTTTTTCAGACTGAAGTTTAATGTTATTGAATAATTGTTGTGGTATTTCTATCACGTGGACATTTGCTCTTTGTGGTGGGTGTCAGATCATTGTTGGTGTCATGTGTGGTAGTAAAATATAGAAGCATCTTGATTTATTGAGGTGTCAGTATCAGCATACCGCTATGGCCATTGCTGCCATCCTGGGCAGCTGTATTAAATAAGAGGGGGCTTTCTGGGGATTTGTGGAGGCACAGCAGGTTTAGGTTCCATGAGCACACTGCCTGAGCATGCACCTAATGGCCTTTTATTGCTCAGTCAGAGACACAGGCAAAGAAACAGGTAGTTGTAGGGTTTGGGAATGTTGAAAGAACAAGAAAATTCTTTGAAATTCAGATTTTCAATGGTAGCACTTGTCAGATCCAGTCAGGTACTCTGATGATAAATTGTGCAGTGATGCTTTATTCTATGTACTGTTTAGTCCAGTAAACATTAAGACTATAATGTTACATTTTGGATTTTCTGAAGCATTTTCAAGGTGTCTGTTTACATAAAGTGTCTAATTTCTGTGTAAATTAAAACAGACATCTGCTGTCCATAGAATAAAACTTGTTTTAACCTATAAATCTGTGTGTATGTGTGTGTGTGTGTGTCCGTGTCCCTTAGGGTGCAGATATTCCTGTCTGAGACAGAGACATGTGGAGCTTGTGTCAACGTGTCATTCTTCAGTCCACTGTTATTGTTGTGTCTGTTGAAGACGTGTCACTTGTGCATTTTCAAAGTAACAGCACCTCACTTACCCCTGGGACAGGGATCATTGCCCAGTCATTGCAACCGCTTGTCTTTCAGTCTCTGTTCATTCAACTCTGTTCTATAAGCGTCCTACTCAAAAAAGCTGGAAGACTCAGGTGATGCTTTGTTGTTACTCAGCACCAGTTTAGAGTAAACTCCTTTGAAACTGAAACTGTAGTTTGCAGTTTAAAGAACAGGCTTATGATAACTTTAAACAGCCACAACATTAAAATCACTGACAGGTTCAAGTTCTTGAATTCCAAACAGGAAAAATGGGCAAGTGAAAAGATCTGAGTGATTTTGACAAGGGCCAAATTGTGATGGCTAGATGCCTGGGTCAGTGGATCACCAAACCAGTGATGCTGCATTTGGTTGCTAAAGCACTACTTAGTGGAAGTAAGTTGCAACACTACTGTCATTTTACTATTAAATATATGTTAGTAAAGTCTCTACATTTAGTTATTTACTGCGCAACACAGTATTGTTTATCAAAAAAGAAGTTCATATTTTTATTTCATTTGCATTTTACTTATAGGTCAGATTTTGAGCCAACAAGAAGAATTTCAGACTTACTACTATTTAGTTTGAGAAGATTTGATGTAAACCACTCTTTACTCTAAGCTACACAATCTGAGAGGATAGACGAAGGAAACGTAGAGGTGGGTTTGGAGGACAGGTAAAGTTGGGTGTCATGAGCATAGTTGTGGAATTGAATACCATACTTCCTAAAATATTACCAAAAGGCAGAAGATAAATATTAAATAAGAGAGGACCCAAACTGATCCCTGTGGAACCCCAGTAACATATGATGGCTTTGATGTAAACTGCTTCAGCTGTACGACCTGTTAGATAAGAGTGAAACCAAGTCAGAGCAGTGCCCATGATTCCAATAGACTCCAATCTGTTTAACAGAATACTCTGCAAGATAGTATCAAATGCAGCACTCATATCAAGCAGAATAAGTATGGATAGAAGTCCTGAATCAGCAGCTGTCAATAAGTCACTGGAAATCATAACTAATGCAGTCCCTAAACTATGATGTGGACGGAAGCCAGATTTCAATTGCTCGTACAGACTATTATCAGAAAGATGATCCTGGACCTGGGCTGCAACAATCCTTTCCAGTATTTTAGAGAGAAACTGTATTAAGAAAGTTATTTGAATCAACCACGGTTTCTTAGGTACAGGAGTTATCACAGCAGCTTTAAGTGGAGGTGGAACAATACCAGAAACAAGCGAAGAGTGATATAATATCAGCAGTTAAAGAAGAGAGAGAAGGTAAGCATGCTTTCACCAAATACGTTGGAATAGGATCCAAGTGACAAGTAGTACATTTTGATATTTGAATAAAATACTTCATCTGTGCTTAAAAGTTTAAAAGTGAAAAGAGTAGAAATTACAGGCTAGTTAGAACAAATATTGAAAGAACAGCAAACCTAAATTTGATGCAGAAACTTGTTAATAAATATTTTACATTTTTCCATGAAAACAAAATACAAAAGATTCACAAGATCAACAGAGTACAAATAAGAAAAATGGTGGCTTTAACTTTTTTTTTCTTACCAGAGATAAATGGGTTCTTGCGTTCCCTTGACCAGAACTAATTAAACTTGCAGAATAATCTGTTTTAGTTTTATAGTTTTGCATATGCTCAGAAGTCATTTCTTAATGTACCACATGTCCAGTCCTGCTATACAAACGTTCCAGACAATGGCCTTGACTTTACACCGCCGTAGCTCTGGAATGAACTACAGAGCAGAACTGACGAACAAAACAGTCTTGGTTTTCACTATAGAGCGTGACCTTCTAGAATTGTTTGGAGTCCAGAGTTGTAATGAAAAACCAGTTCATCAGGACTTTAAAAATGGCCATTGCTAGAAAGGGTGGCAAGTCCTTCAGCAGAAACTGGACATAAATTTTCCGATGCCATGCATCATTGCAGAAATTTGATTAGTCTCTTTTATTCATTGGGCATTAATCAGATTTTTTTGGTTTACTTATCATCATGTGCTATTTTTGTTGTTCATTTACTAAGTTTAACCTCTCTATGTCTTTAGGATTGCAGGCCTACCACAATTGTTTATGGTTCACTGCCTGCCCTATGATCCCTCTCACTTCATCATTCTCCGTTTATCGGTCAAGTTAAATGTCAACATACTCCTACTGTGTGCAATGTCCTGGCACAGAGCAAAAGGTTGTAAACCTAACTGCATTAGTCTGATGACCGTAAAGGCGTTTTAAACAGGCAAGCAGACAGATAGAAAACCATTCCTAAATTAGCTGTACGTTACACAGACAAAATCAAATCAGTGTGTGCACTGGAATTTCAGCTCAATCAAATCAAAAAGAGTAGACCTTAATCTAAAATAGTTAATCAGGTCTTAAAAACTTTCTGAAAAACAAATCAAGTACTGATTACTAACACCTGAACTATGAAGTCCTGTCAAACCCATATACCCACTCATATTCTGCAGAGAAAAACTGTCACTCAGTTCCACATGTGTATTTACATTACATTTAGTCATTTATCAGACACTTTTATGTAAAGTGACTTACAAATGAGGACAACTGAAGCAAGCAAACCAATAAAAGAGTAATAATATGTAAGTACTCTGACAACTTCCAGAAAGAAGCAATGTTTTTATTATTTATTATTATTTTATTTTATAATAAATAAAAAGAAAACAAGTAGATGGAATAAAAAAAAAAAAAGATGTCTAATTGACATGACTTGCTGTCAATTTATGAATGTAAGCCTAATAGAGGCTATAAATAACATATATAATAATAAATAACTAATTATAATAAACTATTATTAATACAACCATTATATAGCACTTTCAGAGCATGGATCTTTAAAGGGTCTCTGTTCCAAAATAGCATTCTGCCTCTGTTCAAAAACTACATCCTTTCATCAAGGTACATGCACTTCTATAGTGATTACAGTCCATTGATCCTGTTTCTGCCAGTTGCTTATTTATGTTTTCCTTATCTTTGTCCAAATCATACAGCATGTTAGAATGAATTTAAATTTCTACATGTATGTTTATGAAACAATATGCTGAAAAGGTAGCGTTATTCATTCATGCGTTTGAAGTATTTTAGAGTATGTGTGTATGTTAAATACTGGAAGTGATTTGTTTACATGTGGTGACCTCTACAGCAGAGGGATTTGGACAGGTGGGTTGTGTTTGTTCAGAAATAATGGTGCTAATCTAGTGCCTACAAATGGGACACATGAGCCTCTCATGTGCTGTCAGTAGCAATCATCACATGCGTCCATCCCAAACCGCCGATTTTCCAAATTGCTTGTTCTATGTAGGGTTGCGGGGATGCTGGAGCCTATTCCAGCATCTTGGGTCATAGATAAGGAAGCACCCTGTATAGATGGCCAGTCCATCACAGAGCTCACACATTCATTCTTTCACTCACACCTACGGGCAATTTTACAGTGCACACACAAAATGGCATCGCAAAATAGTAATCTGAGATTGTTGTTGGGTAAGTACACTGACTTTGTGGAGCACAATGTTGTCTTCTCCCCAAAAACATTGAATTCCACAGAAAAATATACCAATTACATCTGAATAGTGTTTCAGAGTCATGCATAGCCAAAATGTTCCAAGTTCACCACCAGAGGTCCCTGTCTTCCTGTCTTCCTGTCACAATATTACTGTGTGCATTATTTCAGAGGTTGACTGAATCTGTACCATTAGTTAGATTAGTTAACTGTTTAATATCTTCCCATAAATATATATATATCTCATTCTTTTTTTTTTTTTTTTTTTTTTTTTTGGTTTGCCATTTTAAACAATTTCATCAGTGGGTATTATATTATCAGTCTGATCCAACTCACAGAATGCACTTGCCCTGATGCTCCTGATCGCCCCTCTTTGGAAGTGTGCAGTGCTAGCTTTGGTCATTTTTAACACCATCACCTTGGATCGTCAATTCAACTTCAAGGTAAAAGAAGTTGTGAGGGGATCTGTGTACTTCATTGTGCAGTATTCATAGTGAAATGGTAGGCAGTATGCAACATTATTTCCAACACAGCAACTGTCGATGGATGTAAATGGATAGTTCACCCAATATATATATATATATATATATATATATATATATATATATACAATATTTATATATACAGTTGTCCTTTGCAGAATATGCAAAATACTAATAATTTTAACAAAATAAGAGGAATCATGAAATTACATGTTATTTTTTATTTAAGCTATTTCACATAACAGATGTTTATATATACTCCACAAGACAAAATAATAACTGATTTAATAAAAATGACCCAGTTCAAAAGGTTACATACCCTTGAATCTTAACACTGTGTGTGGTTTCCTGGATGATTCACAACTGTTTTTACCTTTTGTGATAGTTGTTCATGAGTCCCTTGTTTGTCCTGAGCAGTTCATCTGCCTGCTGTTCTTCAGAAAAATCCTCCAGCTCCTGCACATTCTTTGGTTTTCAGCAGCATCTGCATATTTGAACTCTTTCCAAAAGTGAATGTATGATTTTGAGATCCATCTTCACACTGAGGAAATTTGAGGGACTATTATA
>JAHKKF010474878.1:0-10739 GCA_019740295.1 Labeo calbasu
TTGATTAGTTCATTTCTCGAGTCCTCGGGTTTGAGTCGTTCGTTCATCACGTGATATCCCCGTAATGTTAACCTATGCAGTCTGAGCCGGAAAGAGAACTGATTAGTTCATCTCTCGAGTCCTCGGGTTTGAGTCGTTCGTTCATCACATGACAGCCCCATAAGGTGAACGAACGACTCTAAAACAGTTGAACTAATTCCAGTACAGGACCTAATAGGATGTTGCGCATGCGCGACTGAACGAATCACTCCCCAAGACGACTCTTTCGTCCCGAGTCACATTAAAGATTCGTTCAAAATGAACGAATCGTTCAAGAACGACCCATCACTATTTGTTTGAAAACAATGCCTGAAAATGGCAAAAACGACACAAAATTTGCTGAGAAAATTCAAAATAACAGACTTCCTGTTGGGTTTCGAACTTCGTATCATGGGACTTTTTTGTAGGTATTGGTATGTTACATGTGTCTACTGAATTTCGTACATTTATGTGAAACCTAGCTCGAGGTTTATAGGTGGCGCTATCAAGCCATTTCGCCACACCCACTTCTTAAACCCATATTAGATGTAAATTTTTACCCCTTTTGGTGTGTATGCAAAATTCGAGCATGATTAGGCCCTCAAAATGCGATTCCTTTTGGAGAAGAAGAAGAATCTGCGCAATTCAAATAGGGTCCTTGCACCACTGGTGCTCGGGTGCTAAAAATGAGAATTAATCAAAAAAAAAAAAGAAATCTATAATTTTTTTTACTGTAATTACCATACTTCCCATATTTAAGCAACACTATACACTAATTTTCATGCAAATGTCCTGGGCACCTTCTTACAGTGTTCATTTTAGCCAGTCGCAAGTCGCAGAATCACTTATTTGATTGATTTGTTCAAAACCACTGATTCCTTCTCAAAGAAACAGGTTGATTCAGTAACAATTCTAGTGTCTTTGTGAGTGAGTCATTTAATCATTCACTCAACTGATTAGTTTAAAAACTCATTCATTCATTTAGGAACAAAACAAGTGACTTCATTACAGAGTTACTTAAACAAATCATTCAAAAATAGTTTCATTTAACAACATCACTGTGTTTTGCAAGGAGACGTGCATCAGATTCTGCTGTGGTTGGTTTTAAACTATTTTTGTTGACAAAAGACAAAATAATTGGCAATTTTATGACTAAAATTAGTTTCTTAGTATTAACTTACTGTATTGTTTATCGGACTTTTGTATAAAATCAACATCAATGTTCTGGTTTCTGGTAGCTGCTAACAAGGTCTTCTTTTCTAGCTTAAAATATTGTGCTCTTCACGTGGTTTTGGTGGCGATGTAATTATGTCTTTGTCCTTCTGTATTTCTTTTTTGTTTTTTTTTAAGCACAAGGTCTCTGGCTTTTTTCTATTGCAAAAAGCCAGAGTGTCCGCTTGCCAGAACACTACTGCTTTATCAGCCCAAACAACACCAGTTTGTCTGTTTCTTTAGGTTAATACCAACACACTTCCCATCACTAGACAACGGCAAATAAAAACACTATTATAAGGAGGAGATGAGGCATGGCGGGAGCGCACAAAAGAGATGCATCATGCGGCTCATTTAACAATAGCCACGGCTAGCCTGATGAAGAGAGATTATTGTCAGATGCCAGAGTGAAAATACACAACATAACATCAGCAGAGAGGGCAGGACTACACAATATATATTTGTGTGAATGTTTTAAACCATAATGGAACAACAGGTTTGAATCTAAGTAATGTCAACGCCCAATCTTCGATTGCTTTGTCTTTTATGACAATTCTCTCATTTTGCGCCTACTTAAAATACTTACAACTTACAACATACAATGCATACCAAGAACCAAAAAATATGACTGATGACGCCTGTGTCTAGACAACATTTTCTGAATGAAATGTAATTATTCAATCACAAATGGTATGAGCTGTGGCAAACAGTCAAGGTAAAACTGAAGAGAGCATGCTATGAAAACACACTGATTGAACAAGGTTGGAAAATGATAATGATAACAAAAACATCATAAACTTACAAGTGTGCAATGGAAACCGATGTTTGAGGAGTTCACAGGACTACTTTTTGCTATAATAGAACTACAGGGGTATGTTTTCAATGTGTTTCAGTCAAATTAAAATTCTGTCATTATTATTCACCCTCATGTCATTCCAAACCAGTAAGACCTTCATTCGTCTTCAAAACACAAATTAGGATATTTTTGATGAAATCCAACAGCTTTCTGACCCTGCATACGCGTAGTTGACAAATAGCCAGTAAAAAATCTCTTTTTTGTAAAAGACCATTTGTGATGAAGAATTTTTGATGTGTTATTTATTTAATATAAAATTATAATTAACATAATTTTTTCCTCATGACTTGTCAGACAGTTTCAAGACTATTGCAGCTCCCCTACTGCAATACTCAACTGTTTTTTTTTTTGGTTGTTTTGTTTTGTTTTCTCAGATATTTTAAGATTAAAACAAATCTGCAGTTTCTTTACGTGTGTCACACCATAGGACATTACGTCACACCATAGGACATTATGTCACTAAGGGACAGACATGGTTATTAAAAGTTATTTAAATTATTTGTAAAAGTATTTGTAATTAATTTTAAACATCAAATGAGAAAGAAAGTTTAATTTTGATACAAACAATATCAACAATAATTTTCATCAACAAAATTCAGTCTCGTAGTCAATCAGTATGTTACTGAAACTCTTCTAGACCCCATGCTGCATGTGCGGCACAGCTAAATATGACTGATATTTATGATACAGCTAAATATTATTGCAATATGATTGAAACTTAAGATGTGAATGAAATTGATTTTGATTCTATTTACTTTCTACTCTTAGGATCTCCTCTCTTCTGGTGGACCCCTGTTAATTTTCTGTCTAGATTTCCATGTCTCTTCCACTAATTTCTCTACCTCAATTTCTTTCTGTTTCAAAAACAAAGTGTCACGTTTTATACTTATTTTCATGACACTTTATAACAATACAAGTTTCCTTCAAAAACAAAAAAATGTTTAAGTAATGTAATTATTGCATTTAAGAACACTGAACAACTGAATGATAACAATAGAAGTTAAACAAATATTATTTAATCATTTAAAACCCTTTTTAAAAAGACCATGTCCTCTGGTGTGACATCTTTGTCCTATGGTGTGACAGTACAGACGTTGCAAAATTTTCTGTCACACCATAGGACGTTTCAGCCTTTTGTGTCAATTGCTATTCCGAGCTAACCTGTCATTAGTGGTCTGCAAGACACATTTGCATAATTTTCCATGATTATGTAGTTTAACATACAGTTTTTAAAAATATAATTTAGTGGTGTCACACCAAAGGACAACAAAACGTAACACTTTTGTAGTGGTTCCAAAAATTGACAATGTGCATGTCATGGGCATGACATGGGGCTTCAGTAACACGACCATGAATGGGGCCCTTCAACTAATAAAAGTTTTTCTCGAATTGGCCGATTTAAAATCAGGATATGGTGTCACACCAGAGGACATGGTTTTCAGAGACAAAATGTATTAAGTTCCTACACTTTTAGAAATATATGAACGAAAAAAATGATTGCCATTTACTAAAATAGACACTTGTACAATTATGCTGGAGATATTTATTAACATTTTTATGCCTTTCTCTTTTAATTTATAAAGTTGTAATTTACTGAACGATGCTTGAGACAGTCACACCATAAGACAATTTTGACATCTGGCTCAAAAAAAAAAAAAAAAAAAAATCTAATAACACTGCAGCTTTTATAACAAAAGTTCCATGTAGAAAATAGTAATGTTTAATGATTTACAGCATTTTAAACCTTTAACTGTCACCGTCCCCTATGTGGGACGCCTAAGTTTACTTCACCATATTACAAATAAATCCTAATCTAATCATGACAAACTATACCTCGTTGGAAAGGTCTAAGACTCCTAAACAGATATTTTACCATATTTTTGTGTTACAAATTATGTAGGAAAAGTAATAGATCAATATATGTCAAGAGTGCAACTTAAAAAAAACTACATCATAACATGAGTTCTGACCTTTGTCACAAAAGACTTTCTTCATTGCTTTTTTCCCTATCACAATTCAGAAATCATAAGAAATTATATATCAGTGCAAAACTTAAAATCTCAAAATTCATCCCTTGAAAGGCATTTTAAAATCAGACATTGCATTACCACGGAAAATGTACATTAAAATCATATCACAAAATGTTTTCATTCATGAATTCTAAAAATGTAAGTCTGGATAGTGCATTTTTATGTCTCTGTTCAAAAATGGGGTTAAAAAAAGGGTTAAATAATGATAATAATTTAAATAACGTCATGTCACATCAACAACCCATACACAGCAATGCAACTAAAAATAGTCCATGTGACATTAGCGGTTTAACCAAAATTTTATGACTCTACAACAATACCTTTTGTGCACATAGATTACAATTTCTTCTCTTGCGTGTCAGTCTTTGACGTCAGTCTCTTAACAAAAGTCAATCAGAAAGTGCCTTAAGTTGAAGAAACATCTACCTACAAACCACAGATAATGTTTCATCACCATGGACCCCAAGAACCTTGGCTGTCTTCATAAGCGAAGCATTACACTGAAAGACTTCAATGGTATTCAAGGCTGTGGGATCTGCATAGTTTTAAGTGACGTTAAATGCAAAAGAATGCATTGGACTGAATATCAGCCATGGTGAATAAAAGTCGGCATGTAATCAGTGGCAAAGAGAGAAAATCCTCCTGAATTACTCGTGAATTAACTGCAACAGCCCTGGCAGGCCAAGCAACGTCCCTGCCATCTCATCCACTAATGAAGCATATCTAACTTTATAGACACGGCAGAACTAATTTAATCTAACTTCTGAGAGTGCGGTGCCATCAAATTAATTATTCATAAAGGACAGGATATTATAACTCCATTGTCAACTCGTCGCTGTCCTTTTCAAATCCCTCTGTCTGCCTCCTCGCTTTTGTCTTGCGTCTTCATCTTTTTCTCACACTTGTACTTTTAATCTATTACAGAGAGTTACACATTGTCATGGCCGCAGTTGAACAAAATAATTTGCTTGTGTTTTTTGAAGTTGGTCGGTGGTGGTCGGTGGTTTTATTCTGGAGTGGATCCCCACGGGTGTCTGGAATGCGACTGCGGGGCCAACTCCACCAAAGCACGGAGGCACGATACGGGTAATAACAAAACGCATATACCTTTTCCGCTTACATGAATAATACATGTCATCTAACAGAGCCCACCTTTCCTTTATGTTGCTTGGATCAGTGGGCAGGAGAAGTGATGAGTTTGGTAGCACTCACAGCAGCCTGTTGCCACACACACACACAGACGCACACACTCTCTCTAGTCAGCATGATGGAATGTGACCCCAGCGTGAGTGACGGGAGGAGAAGACGTGGTATCATCAGGACTTCCCGCAGACATCAGATCTCAAAGCCACACAGTACAGGTGAGACACTTGCAGGGCCAGATGGGACACACGCATACACACAAAGAGGCTTAACGCACTACAGCTGCATTAAGATTCAGATTAAAAGAGAAACCAGTTTGTAGGTGTTTTAGCTTGCAGAATCTACATAACTTTCATACACATTAGTGCAAATGAAGGAAGCAACTCAAGCTTTAAATGTTCAGCTTTTGCATAAATGTAAATTCTGTCATCATTTAGTCACTCTAATGTCATTCCAAGCTTGTGTGACTTTCGTCAGTAATGGTGATATTCTAAAGAATGTTCAAGCTGCTTTTTACCATACAATTAAAGTATGTGATGAACACTGTTAAACTCCAAAATAAATGAAAAAGAGACCCCAAATTCTGTATGATGATCCCATTAAAACATAAAATAGAAATTAAAAGTATAATAAATGTGTGTTAAACTTCATCTGGTAAAGAATTATAAATATTAATATACACTATATCTTTTTTTTTCTTCCCACCATAGAAGGTAGTTTTAGGTGCATAAACCTATAAATAATTATGATTTATTTCATGATTTTTGACCATTTTAAATGTCTTATTTTATTTGAATGCAAAGGTGGGGTTAATATGATTTGTTTTTAAACAACATTAAAAAAAAAAATTAAATAATACCTTTTTATTCATCAAATAAATATCACAGTTTCTACATAAATACTGTATTACCTGACCACAAAATCAGCATATTATAATCATTTCTGATTGACTGTGTGTCACTTATGAATAACTGACATTTTAAGATAAATCAAAATAGAAAATAGTTATTTTAAATTGAAATAGTATTTTACACTATTACTGTTTACTGTAGTTTTATCAAATATATGCAGCCTTGGTGAGCATAAGAGACTTCTTTCAAAACCATTACAAAATAATACAGATTCCAAACAACTGAATGTCAGTCAACAAAAATCGATCAGAAAGTGCCTTAAGTTGAAAAAACATCTACCTACAAACCACAGACAATGTTTCATTATCATGGACCCCAAGAACCTTGACCATCTTCATAAACGAAGCATTACACTGAAAGACTTCAATGGTATTCAAGGCTGTGGGATCTGCATGGTTTTAAGTGATGGTAAATGGAAAAGCATGCATTGGATTGAATATCAGCCATGGTGAATGAAAGTTATTCAAGTTGCTTTTTACCATACAATTAAAGTAAATGATGAACACTGTTAAGCTACAAAATAAATGAAAAAGAGACCATAATTCTGTATGATGATCCTATTAAAACATAAAATAGAAATGAAAAATACAATAAATGTGTGTTAAACATTATCTGGTAAAGAAGAAAAAAAATTATATAATATTAATATATACTACATCTTTTTTTCTTCCCACCATAAAAGGTAGTCGATTTTTGACCAGTGTTTGCAAAAAAAAAAAAAAAAAAAAAGAAGAAGAAGAAGAAGAAGAAAAAACGTAAAGAAAAGAAAACCGCTATTTCAAATGTCTTACTTATTTGAATGCAAAGGTGGGGTCAGTATGATTTGTTTTTAAGCAAACAAACAAAAAAACTCTTAAATAAATAACTTTCTATTCATCAAATAAATAAATAAATAAATATCACAGTTTCCACATTAATACTGTATTACCTGACCACAAAATCAGCATATTGTAATTTTTTCTGATGGATTGAATAACTGACATTTTAAAATGTCCAATAAAACAAAATAGAAAACATTTATTTTAAATTGTAATAATATTTTACAATATTACTGTTTTTACTGTAGTTTTAATCAACTTCTTTCAAAATAATTACAAAATAATACAGATTCAGTAATGGTATTTTATTTTATTTTAGTTTAGTTTAGTTTACTATTTTTTTTTTCTTTTTATTCTCTGAATTTGGATATTTGACAGCTACACTTACAGTAAAAAGTTTTTGAACAGTAAGATGTTAAATGTTTTTTAAAGAAGTCTCTTCTGCTCACCAAGCCTGCATTTATTTGATCCAAAATACAGCAAAAAATGGCAAATATTTGTATTATTTAAAATAACTGTTTTCTATTTGAATATATATGAAAATGTAATTTATTCCTGTGATTTCAAAGCTGCATTTTTAGCATCACCAGTCACAGTATCCTTCAGAAATCATTCTAATATTCTAATCTGTTGCTCAAAATTATACCAACAGCTCAGTATTATTTTTTTAGGTTTCTTTAATGAATAGACAGTTCAGAAGAACAGCATTTATCTGAAAAATAAATCTTTTGTAACATTATAAATGTCTTTAGCATTACTTTTAATCAATTTAAAGCATCCTTGCTAAATGAAACTATTCATTTCTCTTGACTGGTAGTGTATACTCAAGAATTTACTCTGCTCCTCACACAAATCTCTTGTACATCTTCTTAAAATATAGTATATGGCATGACGGTGAACAAATGATGACAGAATTTTACTATTCTAGTAAACTATCTCTTTAAATAAAAAAATGCAAGGAAACTAAAAAGAACATGCACACAGTCACTGTTGGAGACACACACACATACACAGTGACACACAGATCTGCGAGACAACAGCTGTGTGGTCATGTAAGACAGGGGCCCTGCTGTCAGCGATATGCTGCTGTTTATGGACTGACAACAGCCTCACAAACAGAACCCAGTACCAGGACCACAAGCTGCCCCGAACATCGCCTAACAAAGACATGACTGTCTCCAGCCTTGGCCTACCAAAACCACACATTGTTCCTCTGCTGGCCGGAGATATGACTGGGGAGGCAGACAAAAAGTGAATTGGTTGACCACACAGCAATGAAAAAAAAACATCAGGGCTTTAGCTTTCGTTTTAAACGAAACAGTACATGTCCTTTCACGCATCATATTCATATCACGGCTCTTTTCACACATCCTTCTCACTTTGCACCTTTTCAGCCTTTATTTATTAATTGATCTTTTTTTCCCTCAAGTTTAGTGGGAATTGGAGTGATTGTACTGTACCAAGGTAAGAGCTCTTTTGTCCTGAAAACCAGTTCTCTCATGTAATTGCTTTGCCCAGCACAAAAACATATCACATAAAGCAACAGGAAAGCACGTTCCATCTAGTTTCACTCACAGAGAGAACGTTTCTCAAGGTTAATGTAAACAGGTCTCTTTGTATTAGTCCCAGCGCAGGGAAATGGAGAGAGCTAAAGAGAGTTAAGGAAACTCAAAAGAGGCTTTTTTCGCCACATATCACTATCTGCTGAGTGTGTTAAGGTCAAACAGAGAGTATTTGACTTCGCGCATAAAGAACGGTCCTCCTATGTAGAAAATTCTGTAAGCATGTATTTTCTAGTGAACTGAAAAGGTGGATGAGTTTCCTGTAAAGCCATTGCATTGTAATGCTCTTTTCATTCAGGAAGCAAAATGTATGACTGTTTTTGTAGTGCATTAATATACTACCACTAAAGTCGGTTTGAGTTTGCGTGCGTAACAGCACAATAGTGTGACGGTAAAGGACGTGTGTGTGTGTGTGTGTGTGTGTGTTACCAGGGGCCGTCTGTGGTGTGTACCAGCTGATTGTAATTGGTGCTGACGCGTGACAGGCCCCTGCTCCCTGCTATGCGGTGACCGTGGCAGGGGGCACTGACAAGGGGCTCACTTAGGGTGGCACAGTGTCCTGGCCTGGGCTGGCATGGTACCCCAACCCGAGGAGAAGTGCCCACCCCTGTCAAGAGACGCCAGTGGGGCTAACGAGGGTGAGGACGTGCGGTTTAAAAATTCCTCCACATCAAGGATTCCATGAGGGATTGTCAGTCTCTGTGTACACCTAGTTTTAAAGGTGGTCTATGTGACCACAAAAAAGTATATATACAGTATATATACACACATACACTTATACATATACATATACATACACACACACACACACACACTAGGCTAGGCTCCATAACGAATAAGAATAAGGATTTCTGTATTTTATACATACAAATATCAAGCATATATCAATAATACATTAAATAAATACTCTATGGTTAAGAAGTTTTTTTTTTTTTTGTTTGTTTTTAAAGGTATTTTCTATGGAAGCCCGTTTCCACCACTGAATAAAAAAAATAAAAAAAAGTAATTGTGACTTTTTATCTCACAATTCTGACTTTTTTCTCGCAATTCCCAGTTTATATCTCGCAATTATGACTTTGTGTCTCAGAATTCTGAGATATAAACTCATAATTGCGTGTTATAAAGTCAGAATCGCGAGATATTAAGTCACAATTCTGACTTTTTTTTTCAGAATTGTGGGATATAAACTCAAAATCGAGAGAAAATGACTTCTCACAATTGGGGGTTTGTATCTCACAATTCTGACTTTTTTCTCAAAATTGCGTGATACAAACTTTGATACTACAACTTTTTTTCTCAGAATTGTGAGATATAAACTCGCAATTGCATGTTATAAAGTCAGAATTGTGAGATATAAACTTGCAATACTTGCAACACAGAATTGTGTTCTTTTTCCTAAGACTTTTTCCTTGCAATTTGCAGCTTTGTATCTCACAATTCTGGCTTTTTTTCTCGCAATTGCAAGTTTATATATTGCATTGTGAGAATAGTGAGATATAAACTTAGAGTTATAAAGTCCAATTTTGAGGAAAAAAAAATACATATAGTTAACCTGCAATTGCAAAAAGTCTGAATTGTGAGTTTATATCTTGCAATTTCACTTTTTTTCTTGCAATTGCAAAAAAATCCTAAGAAAATAGGCAGAATTCCAAGATGCAAGATTGCAAGAACTCACAAAAAGTCAGAATTGTGAGACTAAAAAGTCACAGTTTTTATTTTGTATTAAGTGGCGGAAATGGGCTCACCATGGCTGCGTTTATTTGATTAAATTACAAAAAACACAAAACAAATAAAAACTATAATTGAGTGAAATATTAATTTAAAATAATATATATTAATACATTTTAAGATCTAATTTATTCCTCAAATGGCAAAGCTGAAATTTCTGAAAAATCTGTTATTACTCTAGTCTCTTTCATCACGCAATACTAAATTATTTTTAATAAGCTAAATACTCCTTAATATATGATACTCAAGAAACATTTCTTATAATTATGGATGTTGAAAACAGTTGTGCTGCTTAATATTTTTGTAGAAATGGTGATACTTAAACGTCACTTTTGATCAATGAAATGCATTCTAGCTGAAAAATATTACTTAAAAAAATTACTGATGGTGAAATATTAATTTAAAAGAATTTAATTCAATTTAAAAGAACGTTTTTCTAGTTTAATATACTTAAAAAAAAA
>JAHKKF010474880.1:0-13867 GCA_019740295.1 Labeo calbasu
TCTATCTATCTATCTATCTATCTATCTATCTATCTATCTATCGTTTGTTCGATCGTTGATTAGTTCGTTTTTAGGTTTGTTCGTTTGTTCGTTTTATTCGCCCGTTTTTTGGTTTGGTCATTCTATCTATCTATCTATCTATCTATCTATCTATCTATCTATCTATCTATCTATCTATCTATCTATCTATATCACATTTGGCAGTTAGTGTGGTAATTTTAGACCTTGAAAGCCGACAGCTACATTTCCTTCACAAGATAAAAATAACGCAGTATGGAAAGCATTCTGAACATCCATGTTTACAGAAAAACCCCACAGATCAAGTGCTACCTGCTGTTTGATTCCCATCGCTCACTGTGACTTTAGCTGCGGGTCATGAAAACACTACGTGACAGAGTGAAAACTACAGAGCGCCTCAGAGTTCAGGGCCGAGGAAGGCCAGCATGTGTAGGAAGCGCTGAAAAGCTGCGGATTCCACAAGTGGGCCTTTATGAAAACATCTGAAATGTCCAGTGGAGACTTCAGAGCAGTGGGCAGAGGAACGGAAGAACAGATGTAAAAACATCGTCATCCCTTAAATAACTATAGCATCAGGAAAACTCCAGACCATGTTAAATAAACACAACAGTTAGCTTCACTTTAAACATACTGTATGAACACAATAAGACAAAACACCTTTTATGCTTGAGTGTGAGAAAAACTGGAGAACTGCCTGAAGAGACTCGTGTACCTGCGTCTGTAGGGTCACTTGATCCAACAGTAATATATAGATTGTGGAGAACAGATAGTTTGTGAAAGAGGCCCATCATGTGAAACTCATGATGTTGAGTCTCATGATGTGTTTAACCCTTCAGAAAGAGTCAGAAAGAGAAAGCGTTTTTACCCATTTCCACAGAACAAAACTTTTAAGTTAAATAATATCTAATGTTTGATTTATTTGTTTTTTGTTTTTTATAACCCAGTTATAGTCTTATATATAATGCATAATATATACATATATAATATACTGTATTACATCAATCAATAACCACATTTAATTTCAATAAATGTACAACAGTCATCCCATAACAATCATATCATCACATAATCATAAATATTTAATTTATACTAATGTAATAAAATTGCTAGTTAAATCATTAATAGTATCAATATTTGCTATTAGTTTATAGCAAAAAGTATTAACTGTTGAAATTAACGTGTTATTTTCCCTAAATATTAATACATTTATTAATTAAATTGGACCCAAAACATTTTTTTCTCCAATGCTTTTATTTTTTCTCATAATGCATTTGAAAGCTTTTTTTCTTGAGGTGGATCTTTAGATTGTAACCTAACATGATTTTTTAGGAAGTTCAGTGGGGTTTAGTTTTGATCCCAGATTAAAAGGTGGAGTCCTTTTTCTTGGTCAGTAAGAGGGTTAAGAATTCCTATTATCCTACAGCCGATTAAACCACGTCCAGATGCTCCTAAATAAATTTCTGCAAGATTTTCCAAAGTGTCGTTTCTAATGATTTTAAGTACAGCCGACACACTGTGTCTAGTCATGCAAGCTGCTGAATAAACGTCTGTAAAACTTTCCAAAGTTTGTCTCGGTCGTTGGAATGCCAACAGCACGGACAGGGTGGCTAGTCAGGATGAATATAAACAGAGTAAAGATGACAAAATACTTTTTTATTGAGAGTTACATAGATTTTGCCTCTCATTCTCACTGCGAAAAATTATAATTTAAAAATTATAATAATATTTTTAAATATTTAATATAGCTAACTTTAAAATAAATACTAAGATATTTAATTTCAAATTAATTGATTTATTGCTATTATTGTTAATGAGTTTTACAGTCAAAAAATGGCTTTGGCAAGCAAGCTGAACTACAAAAATAGCATGTGCTTTTCATTTTGAACATGGTGTAGCTGAAGTTTTATTTTAAAGTTTGTTTTCCAACCTCATGAACTATTTTTGTCGTCTTTGTCCTTGTCTTTCATGCTATTTATAATGCTGATTACTCAGGAGCCTTACTGAGAAAGTATGTGAAAAGATGTTTTGAGGCACTGCATGTCATTTCATTCAGTCTCTGAGGTTTTAGGCCCAGAATCACCTTTCAAACCTATTTTGGTTGTTTCAAATTTGGCTCTGACTCCAGACACTGACTCATATCATTGGCCAGAACTGGCACTACCTCCATCTGCAGTGGATGCGACTTTAAAGGCACGGTGCCAGTATAGATGAAATTAGACCCATAACACGCTACCAGTGACAGGACTCACATGCACACAGACAAGTTCGGGTAAGATTTACCATGACATGGAGCATTTAACTTAAGCCGTTTGCTTTCATGGAATTACATTAGATTTAAGTTTCCATGTATTTTGTAAATGACCTGGTTGAATGTCATTCCTATTTTGCAATGTTTTCAGGTCCAGTGTTCATATATTTTCAGCAGTAAATGTAGCTTGAAGAATGTTTGATCATTTCTGACATGCCGAGGTCTGGTGGGTTTAAATGGAAGGTCATAAGACTAACCTTATGAGAGTCGGGTTATTGTGTTTCTCTGGAGATTTGGCTCTTGAGGGCAAAATTCATGTGATCTATTGACTTTAAATTTAGTCACTGATGCTGTTATTCTAGCTGTGTTTGTGACTAATTTGCAAATTGGTTCTGCATGTGATTTTACTGCTGAGACCATATAGCTACCATTGTACCTCTGCATTTTTGTCTTCCTTTCCCATCTTCTGTTCTCAAGCTGCATAGAGGAGAGCAGATATGAAGCTTTAGTTTTGGTTTTCCCTCTAGAAGGATTTTCTGTGTCAGTGTTACTCAAGGAGTGAAGGCTAGAATGTGTTTGGACATGAGTTGTAGAAACCAGCTGTATTTGTGTTTGTGATGAAGTCATGGTGTTTTACATCAGTGTGGGCAACACACAAGAAGTGGTTCACCCAAAAATGAAAATTGGTTGAAAATGTACTCGCGCTGGAGAGTTTGTTGCTTCATCAGAATATATTTGGAGAAATGTGTGTTACTTGTGGATTATTGTGATGTTTTTATCTGCTGTTTGGACTCTCATTTTGGCACCCATTCACCGTAGAGGATCCAATGGTGAGAAAGTAATGCAATGATAAACTTCTCCATATCTGTTCCAGTCAGATGGTCCAGTCGGTTTGTAGGCTGATTTGTCATCTGCTGGTTCTCTCTTAGGCCCATTCCACAGCAATACGTAACAAGTCACATGGAACATGGGTCACTGGGTCGGTTGAATCAGGTTTCCTCTTGTTGTCTTTGCCCGCTGTGCCTCAGGTGATAGTTGGATGAGGACAATAGGACCTGGTGTGTTTTGAGTGGACGTCAGGATACTCCTCCCTCAGAAGGTTCAGCAGGAAGACCCTTTTCATGCCTGCCGATAACAATCAGAGAATGGCCCGCTCTATATTTGTGTAATGTGATTTCTGTGAAATCTGGCAGTTTACTAAACATGTTTGAGAAAACACATCTTGACAATGCTTTCATTCCAGCTATTTTCTTTTGTAATATCATACTGGATTCAATCAGATTTTATAAACACCTGTCTAGGACTATTAATCAAGTCACATTTCAGTGCAATTGAATGCAAAAACTATAAATTTCAGTAATTATAGCATACACTCTTAAAAGTTAAGGATCTTTATTGCCATTAATGGTTCCAAGAAGAACCTTTAACATCCATAGAATATTTCAATTGCACAAAAGGTTCTTTGTGGTGGAAAACGGATGTTTAGATTAAAATGTATAGGAAAAAGTGGTTATTTTAAGAACTGTTTGCTAAAAGGCTGTTTAGATATCCCAAAATAGTTCAATTTTTTTTTTGTCAGCTGAAACCCTTTGGTCTACATTATTTACTTGAGGCACCCACTGAGATATATTTGCATGTTTACATAAAAAAGTATTTGTGTACACTTTTTTTTTTCTTTGTTTCTTATAAATGTTCTACCTTAGTGGTTTAATGTGTTGTACTGTTTAATAATAAAAAAGAAGAAATAAAAAAAAGATTCGCGATACACAACGTTCCGGTCTGAATCAAAAGATTCCAAGTACTCGCAAACCCGCACAGAAATCCCAATCTGAATCAAATGATTCACAATCCGCTCTCTGTGTTCCAATTAAAAAGATTCGCAAATGATTCGCGAACCGCGCTCCAAGGTTCCAATCAGAATAAAAAGATTCGCGAACCTGCCCCGAAGCTCCGTTCTGAGTCAAATGATTCACGATCCATCATCCACGCACCGAAATCCTGATCTGACTCAAAAGATTCGCGATTCACTCTCCAGTGTTCCGATCTGAATAAAACGATTCGCGAACCCGCTCCGAAGTTCCTTTCTAAATCAAATTCATGATCCGCGCTCCGTAGTCCCGATCAAAATAATGATTCGCGAACCATCATTTTAGACCGGAACTTCGGAGCGTGAATCACGAATCATTCGCGAACCCGCTCCGAAGTTCCGATCTAAAATGATTCACAATACGCGGTCCGAATCCCGATCTGAATCAAATTATTTACGATTCGCAATTTGAAGAACCGATCTGAATCAAATGATTGGCGATACGCGATGATTTAAAGTCCCGATCTGAACCAAATGCTTCGAAACAGTGAATCATTTTGTGACGCAATGGTTTAACTGAGTCGGAGTTCCGAAAGCTCTGTTCCTTTCACCCATCACTATACGCGCTTTTTAAAATCTTTACAAGCGATGTCGAAATCAGAAATGAATGGCTCTTTTCATAGTTTTGTTGCTAGTGAATCGCTTGAAATTAATGATCGAAATCACGAGTTTGAATCAGTCAGAGTGGTTCCAGCGTAACTTAAATGACTCACTCAAATGATTTGGTTCATCTGTTACGCGTCTTCAGCCATGTTTACACGACACTGTCAGTACTACTACTAGCTTAATTTGCTAGTTTTATGACATTAACTGAAATAAGCAAAAAAGTAAGTCAATATTTCCATTTCAAAGATAAAATCCAGCACAAATCTACGGACATATTCAGGTGAGGTAACCGGTTTACTGCTAACTAGTGAAACACTTCATTAATATGTTAGATAGAAACATTGTGCATTGTGATTAAGTTTGTAGCTTCAGTTTGAAATTCACCTGATCAAAAAGTGCATGTCTTAAAGGGGTCATCGGATGCAAAGTTCACTTTTACATGTTGTTTGAACATTAATGTGTGTTGGCAGTATATATACACATCTACCCTATAATGATAAAAATGTATGCAGTGTTTTTTAATGAATCTGGAAAAATAATATCCCTTTTTTCAAATCGAGCCATTCTCAGATGCCTGTCGGTGTGGCGTCACACCCACAAAGGCCACTCCCATGATAGTTGATTGACAGGAGCGTCTTACCTCAGACCTGCACTGGATGCTGGAAATAATAATGAGCGTAGTGGTCGTCATTTACTCCCAACATCTGAGCCTCTGAAGATGCAGTGGATTACGTTTGTTTGTGAATTGAATACATCCGTCTATGTTCCCCAAATCATTCGTGATCCAGCTGCACTTACAGCAGAAATGAGTATAAGGGTTTTTTTTATGAATCTTTCCTAATTCCTAATAACTTGGTAGTTAGCAAGTTTAGTGGCTAAACGTGGCTAGATGCGGCTAAAGTAAACACTCCACAGAGAGAAGAGAAGGCGGGGTGAGCAGAGCTCATTAACATTTAAAGCAACCTCAACCAGAATAGGATGATTTTTGCAGAGCTCATTTTGACAAGGTAAAAAGGGTGTTGTTTTACACTACCATTGAGAATTTTTAACCAAAGTATATTATAGCCTTTAATTAAGACCCTAAAGAATCATATCAATTTGTGGAAAATGGGCATCCGATGACTTCTTTAAAATGCATTTACAGCATAAACTTAAACTCCTTCTGATATGACCCCAGCTGCACAGCAGTGCCACAACATAAATGCTTCTGTACATTTTCTCAAGAAAATGTAGGTTTTGTGGTTAGTTGCCAGGACGTTGCTGTTTATTAAAACACATTTATATGCAAAATGCTCCTAATATGCATCTTATACCTGAAATATTTACCTGTTAAAACCCGACGCAACTCCAAAGTCCTGTGAGCAGACAGAAGTTGATGGGTGACTGAGCGGCTCTAATTTCATTTCACCTTCTGTAGAAAATGTTGCGCTGTCATGTGCTCAGCTCCTGTTCCTCTGTCCTGCCAGGTACGTGACGTACTGCACACAGTTTTTAAGGAGTAGTTAAAATGCCATTATTTACTCACCCTTGTACAAGTGAGGTTTCCAAAGAAAGTAAATTTACATTTGTTATATCAATAGTCACCAGACTCAAAATGGAAAGGTTTTAAAAAGGGATTTTAAATATCTGGGACATTTTACTGATTGAATTCGGTTTTCTTATTCCCAGCACCCCTCTTTCCAGATCAGCCGACCTTGGAAAAATAATGTCAGCAATTTCCTAAAGATGGTGATTCACCTTTACCCTTAAAAACATTGTTTTTCATATCAATTACTTGTTTGTAACAGATTTATTTCATCAATGTGAATTGACTTTCCAGAACACTCTTCCTGAAGCAAACAGGGCTTATGACCCAGATCGACAGCACAAGGTTGTTATTTCATTCACCCTTCGCTCTCTGTATGTTTATGACTTATGTTTGAGTGGAGGCAGTGTTGGCTATCAGTCTAAATGCTACCGGTCTGTAGCACTCATTTTGAAGCAGATTAAGTGTTGTTATTTTAAGTGATATTACCCAAAAAGTGCTTGTTTTGAGTTTTTGTCCCCTCCTACTTTTTTTTTGGATGTTTACTTGTTAAACTTCACGTCCATGGAGAGACTGTCTCACTCCAACCACAGCTGCTTTTAGACTAGACAAGAGTGTAGGTGGAAGCGGTCAGACCGTTAAGTGCAAACAGTCTAACCACACGGTTATATTCAAGCGGCAGCCCATAAGAATACAACACGGTTGCCAGTTCTATTTTAAACATACAAATTCATCTGACACAGAACCCAACAGATGTAAACAAGTCATAAACATACACAATACATTAAAGTGCATAGAAGATCAACATCCTCTTTTTTACAGGACTCGTTTGTTAAACCATGTTTTAATTAGAAATCACAGTAGTTCTAAAAACATAAAATGGCATTTCCAAGCCATTTCTTTTCTCTGATGTCACACATTTCTGTGTGAACCAGGATTTTCAGTGTATCATGAAAAGTTGTTGTTTGTATACCAGAATACCAGAATGAAGCCAGACCTGAAAAATAGTTAAATAAAATGTCTAAATTGCCAAAAAGGGTCAATTTTGATTTCATTTTACATTTTTATTTTGTAAATTCTGAGTTTAAATTTAATGGGAAATTTTTTTTACCATGGAAAAAAATTGTGACTTTTTATCTCCCAATTCAGACATTTTCCTGCAATTCAAAATGTAAACTTAGAATTCTAAGAAAATTCAGAATTTTGAGATGTAACTTTAGAATTGTGAGAGACAAACCCAAAAATGAAATATAAACTTGGAATTATGACTTTTCCTCCTTGGAGTTTACGTCTTACAATTCTGAGAAAAAAACCCACAATTTTACTGCAATTTCACTTCAGCTTTCAACAAAAACTGTAAAAAACTGAAGGCAGCACATGTCCTTGAAAATCCGATAAAGACGTATAGTTGTTATTGTGAACTCTTCAGGAATCTTAGAAAGTCCAGCTGTGTTCTGATGGGATTTTTCACCTCATGTGAGTTCGTCAGCAGGCCCGCATTCCTCTGCGTGTGAAATGTCACACAGAAGGTGTGCATCTCCTCACTACAAACAGAACAACGGACGTCTGCCATTGTCAACAGGCAAAGCAAAGTGCAAAGTTTGCTGTCACATGCTTTAGGAGATGTTATATTTGGCCGTGATGGATTGTAGCACCTCATTAATGACCGAGAGAGTATGTCTATGATGTGCACAAACCAGGGCCAAAGTTGGACCGTGATGGCTTTTGATTTGGCCTGCCATTCTGTATAACAAGAGGAGGGTGAAAAAAGAAATTAAAAAAGACCATTAAAGCCATTTTTGTTCTATTTCGGCCTTAAAATGTAAAAACAATATAAGGAAGTTCGAAAAAAAAAAAGAAAAAAAAAAGTATTTGTTATTCATTTAATACACTACCAGTCAAACGTTTTTCTGCTTACCAAGCCTGCATTTATTTGATCCAAAGTACAGCAAAACCAGTAAAATTTAGAAATATTTTTCAGTGTCACATGATCCTTCAGAAATCATTCTAATATTCTGATTTGCTGCTCAAAAAACTTTAGTAACATTATAAATGTCGTTATCATCATTATCATTTTGATCAGCTTAAAGCATCCTTGCTAAATAAAAGTATTCATTTCTATCATTTCCCCCCACAAAAATTAATGCTACAAAAAGCTTTTTATTTAAATAAAAATGCTCAGATACATTCAAATAAAAGATCTTAAAAGATCCATTCATCAAATAATCCTGAAAAATGTACTCAGCTGTTTTAAATATTGATAATAATAATAAAAATGTTTCTTTAACAGCAAATCCGCATATTAGAATGATTTCTGAGGATCATGTGACACTGAAGACTGGAGTAATTATGCTTAAAATTTAGCTTCGATCACAGTAATGAATAAATGAAGAGATCAGATGCAAAAGTCCCTAAATCCATCTGACGTATTTCTTTAAAAATAGCATTTCTTTCTGGCTACTTTTTATAGGTTTCTATGTAAGTACTGGTACGTCTGATTGGGCTGAGGCTGGAATTTAGCGAGTTTGAAGTAAAAGTATTTGATGGACATATAATATGTGTCAGGAGCATTCACTCAGTATCATTATCTTATCTGAGATGGCATCTGAACTCTTTAAATATAAAATATATTCAAATAGAAAACAGTTATTTTAAATAGTAAAAACCTTTCAAACTTTAATATATTTAAAATTAATATTTCAAAGTTATGTTTTTGCTGTACTTTGGATCAAATAAAAAAACATTCAAAATCCAAAAAACTTTTGAATGGTACATTTAAATATAGTTAGATATAATGCAAAATTTACCTTTGACCTGTAATTATTTGGTCTTCTGTACTAAAAAGTTCATTTTCTCAATGCAGTGCATTCAGTGGAAGAAAAAAAGTTTGGACACAGATATTTATTATGGCTATTTTCCATTTTGTAGAAGAAATAAAGTCAATAAAAGTATGAAATAACGTAAATGCAAATACACATGAGCTTCTTTTTGTGTAGATGTTATGACATTCTCTCAGCCTACTCCATGGCATGCCTTTTCCATGTTGAGAATTCCTATCTATTATGCAACAGTGCTGTTTTTCAGTTCCTTTCTTAACTATTTCATCCACTACCATGAATGAATAAATTCGTATATGCGAAGCCAATAGAAAATGTCTCTGAAGAAATTCACAAGTTATGTTACTCAAGAAAACTAATTTTAAGCACTTTGTCAAGAGTGTCCAAACTTTAATTTGTATATGAAACAGAAACGTTTTCTGAAAAGTATCTGTTGTTGTTATTGCTGAAACGATAAAAGATCTAGTATTATTAAACTGTGTGCCTGTGTGCCTGTGTGCCAGCCCACTTTATTCGAGCTTTAGTTATCATCATCATCATTATCATCATGAAAATCATCATCAGTGTGTGGATGGGAAAGTTCCTCCTCACAGCTCTCTTTCTCTCTCAGTCTCCGCAGTCTCTTCTACTCTCCACACGTGAAGGTAGGGCTTGGTTTTACTACAGCTTTTTTCCTCACTTCTCATACACATGTTCGACGTACACTTACTGATGTGATAGTTCTCATTTGAAACCTGTATTTTCAGACATCGATAGTCAAAAGTTGAAATAATAATGTTGTACGGTGTTTTTGTAGTAACAATGCGTCCAGTACATTCGAACACGTGGATTTAAGTACCGCGTTTAATTTTAAATGTAGCGTGTGAGAGCAGGTTAAATTTAGCGCCAAATATTCGCGGCGTGACTTTTTAGAACTTTTCTTAGCGAAACATCCGCCGATAGTTCTTATAACAAAATTCTCTTCAGTATTCGGAAATGTGTGTTGATTAAGTGTGTGAATGTCAAACACAGTATTATTTTCTTGTTTGTTGGTCACCACGTGTGAATGGGGAGTGCGGCGTGGGTCGTTCACAGCTAAACACGTTGTATGCTTTTGTTCTAATAGCTTTGGGATGTGTGATATGAAAGGGTTCAGTGAAATGGTAATTGGCTGGTGACTTAAAATGTACACGGATAAGTGAGATTATGTTATAACGTTTACTGTGTATGCGTGTTATCAAACCATCTTATTTTGGCGGTAGATACGTAAATGTAGCACGCCATGACGTTGGCATGCTTAAACCACGCCATGTGCCCTTTTTTATAGCGGCGTTTCGATTTTAAGAGTAGCCTAGTAATTTGTTATGAGTGAGGAACAGCTGAGCTTATGTGTTGTATTACAATCACATTCTCCATTCAGTGTATTTGAACTGCATCTTAAACTTTAAGAGTTCAAGGAGATTTACTAACACAATGACCTGATGGGTTGTCTGTTTACTGTCATTAAAAGAGCAGACAATGCAACTTTACTCAGTTTTTTTTTACATAAATGCTGAAGTCATGATGCATATACTTGTGGCTTGGAAAGTAGATGTATGTGCACTTGTCATGTACTTTAGATGAGATTCATGTGAGCTGTATCATGGACCGAAACAGTGAGTCAGTTCCAAAGCAGGCAAATGTCCCTAATGTAACTCATGTGGCATGCGTGCATGCATTGCATGCAGGTCTGGCTGCATTCTCGTGTCATGCACAAAAATGCCAAAACCTGGTTGCGGTTGCAAGTGATATTGATCTAGTATGCAGGTATATCAGCAAAGAAATTGGCAAAGTCAAAATTGACAGTCTACTTTGTTAATGCACAATCCTGGTTATTCCAAATGACAAAGTGTGTCTGTGTGTGTGGTTAATAATCTTTTATCAGAATGCAATAACCCAGAAACAACTGTCCTTTTATTCTGACATTCACAAAGGCAACATCAAACCCTTTGCCTCCAACCAACTGGCTCTATTCTGGTATCTAACACCTAGTTTTCACAATCCAAAACCCTATCCTCATTTTTTTCAAACTGAACTCAAATGTGATGTCACGTTAAGGCATTAAAGGTGTTGTAAATGTTATTTAAAGTAGTTTAAAGCAACTGTGGTTGGATTTAAAGAGGTTGGAGTGGTGTAATAGAGTTTGCAGGAAACGTGGCACAAATAAACTGATATATTGCGGTGTTTTTCAATCCAGTTTTTGCCTTTGGTAACATGGCAGAAAGTCAGAATCTCTTGCTGTTTCTACTTTCAAAAATATTTACTTGAGGATGAGAATAGAGGAAAAATGAAAAGGCCTTACGCTCTTTCGTACACTTGAATGATATTTGGTAGAGAAAACAAAAATCAATATTTAATTAATATTTATTTGTTTGAAATGCAAGTGCAAATATCATGCGACCAAAAGCTAAACTGGTTGTAGCGCGTCACGTACATTTGAGCTTTCGTGTTTATTCTGTATGACATCTTAGGTATTGTTGTCTTTATTTACTACTTTTGAGTGCACTGAAGGAGTTTCATCTGTTTGATGATCCATCGCGTTGTCCTGTTGTCACAGAACAGCAGCGTATAAAATACCGAATTGATCAAAATGATAGTATCAAACCATTTGGATTTCTTTTTTAGATCAATGTGATTCACACCACATGTTGCACTGTGCAGCTGGGGGTAATTGTGCAAGTGTGACAGATTATCTGAGAACATAATTCTGTCAGTGTTTTCTAGTTTAAGAGTTGCTCTGTGACAACATGTTCCCGCTGGAACTAAAAACTCTCTTTGATGGGGAGCTAGTTGCTGAACAACATCTTGGCTAGTTTGATGGAGAAGTGAAATTGCCTACACTTTTAAAAATAAAGGAGGAAGAAGGGGAGGTTATTCCGTAGAAGAACCTTTTTAGGTTGTCCAAAGTACCTTTCAGTTCTTAAAATAACCATTGTACTTAGTGTAAAGAACTTTTTAATAGATGGAAAGGTTCCATGGATATTAAAGGTTCTTCAGTGCCAATAAAGAATCTTTTATTTTTTTAGTGTGTTGGTGCCAATATTGGCTGCAAAAACCCGCTTTTGTAACCGTTATTTTTTTAGTTTGAATTTTTATTCTAAGTATTCTAATATTCCATTACAGTAAAGGAATACTGGAATTTGATAAACCAATTTCATAACGCTTGGTTCCATCAACAGTTTTTGAATGTTTGTGGTTCCATTAGAGTCAAAATTCATCCAAACCTTTCATAGCTTCTCTAAAGCTATTCAAAGAATGGTTAAGAAACAGAATCATTAAAGGAGAAGTCCACTTCCAGAACAAAAATTTACAGATAATGTACTCACTCCCTTGTCATGTTCATGTCTTTCTTTCTTCAGGCGTAAAGAAATGATGTTTTTTGAAGAAAACATTTCAGGATTTTTCTCCATATTATGGACTGCTATGGTGTTGTAAATGATCCCAGCCGAGGAAAAAGGGTCTTATCTAGCAAAATGATCAGTTATTTTCATTAAAAAAATACAATTTAAATACTTTTTAATCTCAAACGCTCATCTTGTTCAAGAGAGTTGGGGTATGTCGAAAAACTCCAATCGTATTTTCTCCGTCTACTTCTAAAATCGCTTCAAAATCATCCTACATTGCTGCGGAAGTTCCGACCCAGTCTTTGCAACGTGAACATGCAAAGAAGATCAAACACCCTTAACAAAAAATTTATCGCTAGAAAAGATCCTTCTTCCTACCTTTTCACATTCGCATTTGGGATCGTTTGAAGCCGCATTTAAACTACATTTTGGAAGTTCAAACTCGGGCACCATAGCAGTCCATTATATGGAGAAAAACCCTGAAATGTTTTCCTCAAAAAACATAATATCTTTACGAATGAAGAAAGACAGACATGAATACCTTGGATGACAAGGGGGTGAGTACGTTATCTGTAAATTTTGGTTTTGGAAGTGGACTTCTCCTTTAAGTGGAATTGGAATCTGCACCAGAATGATTGATTTCCTACTATGATTCCCATTTATCTTCAGGTCTTGTTGTTTTGTTGTGGAGATAGACTGCTTGAATTAGTTCGCAGGGCCTCTTGAACTGAAATCTGTTCTGAGCTTGATCTTGGACACACTGCTGATGCTCTCAGGTTACAAGCTCTCTCTGTAGGTCCGCTCAAGGCTCTGCACCCCAATAGACAGACTATTTTAGGACCCTGCAGCTTTGTTGTGAAATATTGAGTCCCTGAGGGAGCTTTTAAGGGCACAGTCCCAGGAAGCAGTGTCAGAGGACTGTCTGGGATACTGGCCAGAGGTGTTTTTCAGGACGTAGGAGGTGTACCAACCCGGGTGACTGAGTGATTGTAGGCTGCTGGGATTAATTTGTGGAGTGCGGTTGTGACAGTGTGTGCATTGGCTCACGTAGAAATGGGAGGTTTGGATGACCTCTTTCAGATTTGGCGCATGAGCTGGTTTGGGAGTGACTACGCTGCTAGTCAGAGATGTTATTGGCAAGGGTTTGGGAAAATGTAATAGGACTGGTTGTTCGCTAGCACATCAGATTTTAATAAATAAAGACGGATGTCTTTTAAACATTACTGACAGTATAAATAGAATGAACAATTATACAATTAAAAAAGGGGGACCTGTCGAATTTGAGATTTTGGGCTTTTTAATTTTTCACAAAGTGTTTCTTCAGACTAGTGGAAAGAAAACATCGAAAAGACACTGTTAAGAGTTTCTTTTATAGCACTTTATCTATTTGTGTCAGTAGATTTC
>JAHKKF010474890.1:0-11993 GCA_019740295.1 Labeo calbasu
AATCTAAACAAAGCATGCAAATGTGGTACAGGAAAACAGCTCAGTTAAAGATTTTTCCCAGCCTTGATCTATTTAGCATGCAAGTGTCATTCAAATGCTTAGGTGCTTAAACAAAAGGCACAGTTGTACCTTGAGATTAGAATTCACACTTAAAAAACCTGCCAGATGTTCAGGAACTGAAAGGTTACTGTCTCAGGGCCTGGGCTGCCTGCTCTTAGACTGTCACAATATACATAACTTTTTCAGTTCATGTTGTTATATTGGAACCTATAACAAATATGCATAGGATCAGCATATTTTAAACAGATTCTTAAATTTGTAATCCTTCACACTTTACTGTGTTAATACAAATGGATGCATTTATTTATTCATTTATGTACTTGTTTACAATTAGTTATTGAAGACATTTTAAATTAATTGAATTTTCAATCCAGACTGATGTGATTTGTCACAGAACATTGGTGTCATAAACACAAAATGAGTGCAGATCTTTTATTTGTGCAGTATTAAAACCTAAGGCCTAAGATTTCCTAAACTTTAACACTGTTCTGTATTTTGCTCCACTTATTATACACAGTGAAAACATGTACATCAATCTAGGAAATTAAGAGTTCTCAAATTACGCTACATTGGTTTATTAATTGGTGGTTCAAAAATGTATTTATATTATGTATTTATTTTATACCACAACAATTTTAGTGGCTGTAGTAAACTATTTGATATTCTGAAGTTTCAGTTTGCCTGGGTCATGCAAGAATTTCAGTAAATGCCAACATTTTGTTTTTCATATACTTTTCCAAAGTCTTCAACGGGTCTAAAGCGAGCAAAGCGATGGGTTATTCCTCCGTTCCAGGTACCTGAGAATAGCAGAGGTCCTTTTCCAATGAAGCTGGGCCAGGTAAGGGGAAATTATGAAAGGACTGTTTAGAATTAGGTGGATGAGTTAGAGATAGATAGAGTTAGAGTATGAGGTAGAGAGCAGTTTGTCTGTCATTGACTTTGCTTTTTGTGTTTAGATAAAGTCAGACTTTTCCGAGGAAACTCAAATGGTATACAGCATCTCAGGTGAAATGGCAAATCAGATTTTCACAGTTGACAAATATTCAGGGACTCTCTTTGTGACTCGGACCCTCGACAGAGAAAAAAACGCTTCATACCATGTAAGTTAATTAAAATCTCCTTAATGTTTAAAGTTTTTCTAGGTGTATTTCAGCATTGAAGTGTCTGATCATTCTTAATTCTTAAAAATGTCCTTAAAAAAAGTCAGCTTTCTTTAGTACTACACTTAAACTAAAATACTTTAAAGAAACTCATTCAGTATTTGTCCCTTAACATGCCCAAAATATGTTTATAATTTTTTCTTTAGCTTATAGCCCACGCTGTAGCACGTGATGTGGGTAATATAACAGAAAATCCATTGGAAATTCTCATTACTGTGATCGACCAAAATGATAATAAGCCTGTGTTTACCCAAAATCCTTTTAATGGACATGTTCACGAAGCTGCTACAAAGGGTATGTGTATGTTGCAGTTTCTCAATAAAATGGCTTTTTTTTTGCTTCAAATGCCTTTGCATCTTTTGCCACCTAATAAGTCTTTATTCTCTCCCCAAAGATTATGAATTTATGACGGTCACAGCCACTGATGCAGATGACCCGGATACGGACAACGGTATAGTCAACTATGCAATTGTCAGCCAAGAGCCACAACTTCCAAAACCGAACATGTTTAATATCGACATTTTATCTGGAACCATTTGTGTGCGAGAAACAGGCATGGACAGAGAGGTGAGAAGTGACATTTGATGGATCTCCAAGATAAAATGATTTCATGTAAACAAACTCATCAGTTATCTTCCTTTTCAGCAATGGCCCAGATATACGTTGTTAATTGTGGCTGCTGACATGGAAGGAAACGGTTTGTCAGCCACTGGCACAGCCGTGATTACGATTACTGACAGCAATGATAACCCTCCTCAGTTTGAGCAAACCTCGGTAATGTGTATTTATGTATTCAGAATGTTATACTATACAGTACCACTCGTGTTTGAATTAATTCATTCTTATACACATACCATATGTCTCCTTGTTTTAGTACGTCGTATCTGTCCCAGAGAATAAAATAGGGGCATTAGTAGCCAAACTTACAGTTACTGATGGAGATGAAGTTGGATCACCTGCCTGGTCAACCAAATATAGGATTATTAGTGGTGACAGGGGTGACAGTTTCAATGTCAGTACTGGACCCACCCAGCTGGAGGGCATCATCAACACTGTAAAGGTACTGTGTGTTGCTCAAATGTTTGCCCAGGCAATAGTTTGTGATGGCAGATTTGTAAAAGATGCTTTCTTTCTTGTTTAGCCCCTGGACTTTGAGAAGACCGAGCAATACGTTCTGTCTGTGATTGTTGAGAATGATGATTCTTTTGTCGGTTCTTTGCCCACTTCCACTGCCATAGTCACAGTCAATGTGGAAGATGTAAATGAACCTCCCGAGTTTGATCCGAAGGAGAAGCTTATTTTCAAACCTGAAAATTCTCCAGTTGATACTGAATTAGTTATTTACACAGCCATCGATCCAGACACTGGAAAAACTCAGAAGATAACGTAAGAAATTGACTTTTTTTTTCTGACCTATTTTCTCTACAGGTTACAATGTTTTTATAGTGAACAAAAATCCAATAGACTTGCATTGATATATTGTTCATAAATTCAGTTTTTTGTTTTTGGTCCCACTATCAAATCTCTTCTACTCAGCCTTCAAAACACACCATTCCTGTATATACTTTGAACTTCAAATTTTTATACCTTCAGACAAGACTGGTCAAATCAGCATTTAAGTTGTTCTTGATGAACACCTCTAGTTTTAACCTGTATGTGTTTTTTTCCTTCCAGGTATAAAATGGGTGATGATCCTGCTAGTTGGCTAAATGTGTCTGCAGATACTGGAGCAATTAAAGTCAGAAACCTTATGGATAGAGAATCTGCCTATGTCAGAGGCGGCAAATACAGAGCTATCGTTTTGGCTGTGGATGATGATGGTAATTTGTGTTTTTTGGTGAAAGGAATTCTTGGCAGCGTAGCAGTTTTCTAATATGTTTGTGCTTGTGTGCAGTGACATCTCCTGCGATTGGCACAGGAACCCTGCTAATTGAACTGGAGAATATAAATGACAACCCTCCTGTTATTAATGAAAGAAATCTAAAAATGTGCAACCGTGGATCAGCCCCAGTTCTTCTCTCTATAACAGACAAAGACGGACCTCCTTTTGCTGCACCCTTTAGCATTGAGACCCAAGGAGAAACCAGTAAAATCTGGTCCACCTCGATGAATGAAACATGTGAGCAATTACGGATGTTTTAAGAAGAATTTAATCTCATTCTTTTATATATTACACATTAAAATGACTGGCTGGTAATGGTGACACATGTCTAACTATTATAATGTGCCTATTTTAGCAACTGGTTTCTATCTGCAACTCAAGACCCCATTGAAGCAGGGGGACTACAATGTAGTCCTGAGAGTTTATGATCAATACAAGCTGTATCAGGACAGCTCTATTGACGTAACTGTGTGTGAGTGCACAGGAGATGAAGTCCAGTGTACTAACAAATCAGCTCCAGGGATGCCACTTTTTGGAGTTCATTGGATCCCGGGAGGAATCTTGGCTCTGCTGTGTATGTAGTTTCTCCCATGCATTATGTATGTGTATGTGTTCTATCTTCTGGCAGTCAAATCGAATGATGCTAGGGAAATTTATTGTAGCTGGTTTTCTTGATTGTCATAGTTGGTGCAGTGGGCTTACAGTAACTGTGTACTCTGTATACTGCTCATTTTAGCAAATGTAGTTAGTTGCACAAATTGAGTCATCATAATAGTATGCTATTTCAGGCATATTTAATGTTTGAATGGAATTTTCATTAGCTCAAAAGCACTCTCATTCTAATTCATTCATTTATTTCATTATTACTACTGAATTTTCTTAAGGTTTGCTATTGTAACTTATGTTTTGTTTCTTGTACCACAGTGCTCATTCTTCTGGTTTTGTTCCTGAAGTGGAAAAGGTGTACCAAAACAGAACCCACCCTTCCTGATGATGATGTAAGCGACGACAACATACCTGAAGTGTTTCAAAATGATGTGGCTCCCACTTTCCCGCCAGTACCTCTGAACAGTCCACAACTAGCCAACCGTGAGGAGATTGGGACGTTCATTGATGATGTAAGTGATATGTTAATGTCTTAAAGTCTGTGTTTTTGATATCTTTTTATAACAAGGTGTAAGTATGTCAATAACACAACTCTTCGTACCACAGAGACTGAAGGCTGCAGATAACGACCCCTTACCACCCCCACATGACTCCCTCCTGGTATTTCACTTTGAGGGAAGAGGCTCAGATGCAGCTTCGCTCAGTTCCCTCAACTCTTCCAGCTCAGGACATGACCATGACTATGACTTCCTCAATGAGTGGGGCCCACGTTTTAAGAAGCTGGCAGACATGTATGGAGGAGGAGAGGACTAAGACTATATATATTTTTTTTCTTTTTCCCCTCCTCTCATCCCCTCTTTAAATTAAGCTCGTTTTTTACTTTAAATTTTACTCGTTTCAGTGTTCAGTTTGCAATGTCCCTCCAATTATTGATGGCTATGAAAGTTAATCTGCATTGTTTATCTTTTTGATTTTTTTAATAAATGTTATTAGCACGTGACAAGGAACATCAGATTGTCCAGCCATGACTTCCTTTTTTTATAAGAGTATAAATATGAGGAAACAGAAAGGCCACATTCCCTCAATCATCCATCACAGATTAGTAAAAATGTATTTCTAAAAACTATTTCTGATGTGCAGCAAAAGATTTACAAATATTAAATACGAATATTCCGTTCAAAGGGAATTGAGTCCAGGATTTCATTAACCGTGTAGGTGGAAGGTTGGTCCAGGACTTCGGGAGGAGGGGGCTTAGCTTCAGCTCCGGTGGTCTCTGTGGCAGAGGGGAAACAAGGTTTAAGGAGGGAAACATGGAACGTGGAGTGAATGCGATACCTGGGTGGGAGCTGAATCTGGTAGGTCACTTCGTTGATCTGTCTCAGGATCTTGAATGGACCAATGTAGCAGGGGCTTACGGCAGGGCAGTCTTAAGCGGATGTCTCGAGTGGAGAGCCAAACCTGATCCCCGGGGTTGTATTGGGGGTTTTCTCTTCGACGCTCGTCGGCAAAACCCTTATGGCGGTTGACTGCCCTCTGCAGGTGGTGATGAGCTGAGTCCCACACTCTCTCGCTGGCTCGGAATCAATAATCCACAGCTGGAACATTAGATGGTTCCTCTGTCCAGGGTAACTGCGGGGGCTGAAAACAGAGTACGCACTGAAAAGGTGTTAATCCGGTGGTGTCTTGACGGAGGGAGTTCTGTGCGTACTCGGCCCAGGTCAGTGACAAAATCCACTCCTAAGTGGTACCAGGGCCTCTGTGGTATGGGTAGGGGAACCAGTTTTCCTGAGGGGAGATGACGAGGAGTGTTAGACATGGCACAGACTGAGCAACTCTGGACATACCTGATGACATCCGGTATACTGGCATCCGGTATACTGGTATACTGGGCCACCAGTACCGAGCCTGAAGAAGCGAGAGGGTCCGTCTGCTGCCTGGGTGTCCAGAGCCCGGAGATTCATGTACTGTGCCCAGAAGTTTTTGTCATTGGGAGCAGGGGACATAAGTCTTACCTTCTGGGCATTCCGGCAGAGCTGGCTCCTGGAAAGTGGCGTCGTGAATGTCCTGATCCAGATCCCAAATGATGGGACTGAGGAACATGTCGGGTGATAATATGGTTTCGGGTTCAGTAGGTGTGTTGATGGAAAATTGGCAGGAGAGGACGTCCGCTTTAACATTTTTGGAACCTGGACGGTAGGTGGTCTTGAAATGGAACCTTGTGAAGAACAAGGCCCATCTGGCTTGACTAGGATTTAGGCGTTTAGCTTCTCGGAGATACTGGAGATTTTTGTGATCATTGATGATGATGAAAGGATGTTTTGCCCCCTCCAGCCAATGACGCCACTCCTCCAGAGCTAACTTGATAGCCAGAAGTTCTCAGTTGCCAACGTCGTAATTTTGCTCCGCCCGAGACAGTTTGTGAGAATAGAAGGCACAGGGATGGAGGAGAGGAGGCTCACCGTGACAGCACCGCTCCTATCCCAGTGGTGGATGCATCAACCAAAGTTCTGGGTCCGGATGGTGTAATAAAGGAGCGGTACTGAAGATGGTTTTGAGCTGCTGGAATGCTTCGTGGGCTTCGGGGTTCCAGGAGAGGGACTTGGGTTTACCCCGCATGAGGGAGGTTAGAGGAGCCGAGATGATGCTGTAGTTTTGGATGAATCGTCGGTAGAATTTGAATTTGAGAATCCTAGAATCCGAATTTGAGAATCCTAGGAAATGCTGGAGTTCTTTAACGGAGGTGGGTGTGGGCCAATCCTGTATGGCCTGGATCTTCCTCTGGTCCATCTGCACACCCTCTTCACTGAGAACATAGCCGAGGAACTGAATGGTGCATTGATGGAACTCGCACTTTTCCAGTTTGAGATAGAGCTGGTGTTCTCGGAGTTTGGAAAGGACCTGCTGGATGTGCTGGCGATGTTCGGCCTCGTTCCGGGAGTAGATCAAGATATCATCAATGTAGACCATGACGAAGCGATGTAGATACTCCCGGAACACCTCATTCATGAAGGTTTGGAAGACAGCCGGACTGATGGATAAGCCATACGGCATACCCGGTATTCATAGCGTCCAGAAGGTGTTATGAAGGCTGTCTTCCACTCATCTCCAGCTCGAATTCGAATGAGGTTATAAGCACTCCGCAGGTCCAACTTGGAAAAGATCGTAGCCCCCGGAGTTCTTCAAGGAATGATCTGGGAGTTCAGCTTGCGGTAATCGATGCATGGTCTTAACCCCCCGTCCTTCTTACCCACGAAGAAAAAGCTAGAAGCGGCCGGTGAGGTGGATGGTTGTATGAATCCTTGTTTGAGAGCCTCATCGATGTATTCCTCCATTGCCTGGCGCTCCGGGATGGACAAGGAGTAGATTTTACCTTTAGGGAGCTGAGCCCCAGGCAGCAGATCGTTGGCGCAGTCCCATGGCCGGTGAGGTGGGAGACGAGTGGCTGCCTGTTTGCTGAACACGTCTTGGAACACCGCATACTCTTCAGGGATCGTTGTGGAAACTTCAGTGTCAGGACTTTCCACCCGAGTGGCCTCTACTGGTACTGACGTGGAGATTGGGTGAGGTGAATTGGTGAGACATTGTTGATAACACTGGTTACTCCAATGGATGACGTCGCATGGGTTCCATCGCATGGTGGGAGTATGCAGATCGAGCCAGGGGCGTCCCAGGACGATACTCGCGGTGGAGTCCTCCAGTACCAGAAACTGTAACCTTTCTTTATGGAACATTCCAACTTGTAGGATGATGAAGGGTGATGTGTGCCGGATCTTCCCATGCCCCAGTGGTTTTCCTTGGATCGTATTGACTTATAAGTCTTGGGTGTGACGTAGACAAGGCAGTTGTAGTTGATTTAAACATTCTTGTGAGATGAAATTGCCAGAGGAACCTGAATCGATGAGGGCAGAAACAGAAAAAGATTTCTCAGGGGTATGAAGAGTGACTGGTATGAGGGTAAGATTAGTTATTTTGACTCCAGATTGAATAGTACTCACCACGGGGCGTGGGGGTTTTGTTGGGACAGGATCGGATGTGATGGTTTGGTTCACAGTACAGGCATAATCCTGATGTCATCCTTCGATGTCTTTCGGTGTGTGAGAGACGGGTTGAATCCAATTGCATCGGCTCTGGTACTGGAGGACAGGGAGCCACTGGTGCAGACTGAGGAGCGGATATCGGGGGCTGGCAGGCGGCTAGTCGCTGGGATACTCTGGTGGTGCGTTGGAGAAATGCTTCCAATCCTATGGAGTGATCGTAAAGTGCCATTGCACCTCGAATTTCTGGACTGAGTCCCTGTCGGTAGGCGCTGAGAAGTGCAGTTTCGTTCCAGCCACTAGCCGCCGCCAGCGTGCGAAAGTTGATGGTGTAATCAGAGATCGAAGAAGATCCCTGATGGAGACGCAACAGCTGATTGGAAGTGGTGAGTGTATCCGTGGTGGCACTAAAAACCTCAGATAAATGGTTGGTAAACAGTTCGTATGAATGGATTATGTGTTTATTGTTGTTCCAGATTTCGCCCATTGTAGGGCCTTACCAGAGAGGAGTGAGATCAGAAAAGCCACCTTTGATGTTTCGGAGGGGAAACGGGATGGTTGCATTTGAATGTAGAGATTTACTTGAAGCAAAAAAACGCTACACTCAGCTGTGTCTCCAGAAAAGATGGTAGGCATGGCCATGGGACTTCCTGAGACAGATGTGGGCGATGAGGTGGGTGTTAAAGATGCCTTGAGGGCATTCACTAGTCTCAGCCTCAGACGTCAGGCCCACAGAACGTTGGCTAAACGTCTGATGCATATGGTATACTTAACTGGAAACACTTCAGGAATGTCGAAGTCGTCATCTGATTAGTTGAATTTGATCGGATTTCCGGGAGACGCGAGTGTCGCGTTTATTTTCGGTTCGCCGGGAAACTAAGCGCAGACGGATTTACTCAGCGTTTTGCTAAAAGGCGCTTATGCAGACGCCATTGTTGTTATACACATTTGCGACGTTCGCGAACAAATTACTGACTTACTGCTTGTTCTCCCTCTTCTGCATCAGCTTTCAATGCTGGTTATTTTAATGACTGATTTGTTGCATGCCAGTCTGTTGTTGTGGGGGCATTTACACGCACCGAAACGTGACGCTGAACGAAACGAAACGGCAGGTGTGGGTGGTGGTGGTGAATGCCTGACAGCTACAGGCAATGGCGCAGCGCAAATCCATGAATGAATGTTCCAAAGTATGCGAGGACAGGAATTGAGAACCGCTGCCCTAGATGGTTTGTCTGATTTTCACCAAAAACTAATTCTACAAAAAGCATGCAAAAATGTGAGGCTATGTCTCCACAACGATTGGGCGTGTCGAGGCTAAACTTGGTGTGTGTTACAACAAGCATGATCTGAGGCTACCTGCGGTGTTTTTGTGCAGTGCCACCTAGTGGTTATGGCTATTTTTGCTTAACTTCGCAATGGTTTGAGAAGGGTATAACTGCAGCCTGGAGATCTCCATCACAGCTTGCTGCTCGCTTGTACAGATGCAGTGTGCTGATGTGAAGCCATTTGCACATTTTAAAAAAGGGAGCACTTTTTTAATAGGAAGTGCTGATAGCTGCAGTTATCTTGTGTTGTTTTCTGATTTGATGTTGTGTTTTCTGATTTTTAAATTTCATCTGGGATCCTGCACCCAGCAATATTTAAAGGAACAAGAGGGCCAGGGATCTTCATCTGAGGTATATTGCACATGTATAGTTTGTATCTTTGAATAAATCCATTACAGTAGTGGACAAATGCCCATCCTGGTTTAAAAACGTCCACATACTGGGAAAAGCCCTTTTTTGACTGTAAGCTGGAATTCACTGCCTTGATTCCAGTGAGCAACTCCTTTTCTCAACAATCCAGTCTAAATACTGTATAATATAAAACTGTGTGATTTTACATTTAGATTTCTGGTCTCATCAGTTTGCTTCTTGCACATTATGTTATCAAAAAATTGCAGACTACATATTTAAAAGTTTTTAAATTCGCCAGTGATAGTTGTCTTCTGAGGTGAAGAGGTCCACCTCTGCCCTGCCAAAAACTAACCAGATCATCTGAACCATCTGGGGATGTAGCCTCTGGAGCTACGTTGTCCTTTGACAACACATCTGCTCCCTGGTTCAGTCTGCACAGCACATGAACCACTTGTAGTGAGAGGAATTCTCTCTGTGCCCAAAGCAGGAGACGTCACTGCACCAACTGCATGCAAGGCAAGGAGTTGTCCAAGGGTCCATAGCTTTGAAACAGCAATGGGTTACCCTGACATAAACATGGCCCAGGTGCTAGGCATGGGACGGGACATGGGCTTTTAGCCAATATTGAAAGGGCCGGGTTGTGTAGCGGGCCCAAAGGGAGTAACAGAGGCCGTGAGGCAGAGCATCCTCTGAAATGCCCTGAGGGGATGTGCAGTCCCTGGCTTGAACAAAGTTGCCACTCACTGGATTTTCAGGGAGCATTCCGGTGTAATCCAAGCTCGAATTTTCACAGAGTCTATGACAGTTCCCAGAAAGTGATTTGCTGTCTGGGAGTCAGAAAACTCTTGGCTGAATTGATTTTCAGCCATAGACACTCTAGGTGGTTGAACAACAAAGACCTGTGAGCAAAAATTTCCCATTCTGATTCAGCCAGTCGTCGAGGCCGTTCAAATGTGGATTCAAAAAATGGTCTCAGAGGGGAAAGGGCCCTTCGTAAAAGTGCAAGGGGCCACTTCCTCGAGGCGAATCTTAAGAATAGTCTGTGACGGGGCGCTATTTGGATGTGAAAGTAAGGATCTTTCAGATCCACAGACAGAAACCAGTCCCCACGCATAATTATAACTGATTAAACTGATTAAAGTTAACATTCTGAAAAGCCGTCGCATAAGGGCCCAGTTTAGATGTCTGATATCAAGTATTGGTCTGAGTCCACCATCTTTCTTGAGAACGAGGAAGTAACAACTAAAAACCTTAATCGCTGTTCGCTAAGGGGACCGCTTCCACGTCACCTTTGCAAGCAGTGTATGTACTGCGGACCGAAGAACATATGTTGTCCCATATCGAAGTGTGAAACAAGGTGGCTTGTGAGCAAACTGGAGCAGGTAACCTCATTCCATGGTTTTTTAGAATCCAGCCTGACATGCTGGGGATGGCTTTCCAAGCCAAAAGCCAGGGGGCAAGCGGTTACTTTCCTACTCATGGCAGTTAACGGCATGGGTGCAGGGAGACTGGCAAAAAAACACTCAAGCCTAATCACTCAAACTCGTAAGTTCACTGTTTATTTCTCCGAGGTAACTGGGAGAGGAGAATCATGAGAGCAGGGGAGGAAGGGCCATCTTCACTGAAGAAGGGGATCTGTGAGCGATGCATGGAGAAACTTGCACTTTCTTCTGTGAAGAAGTCTTAATGAGTGCAGCCTTAGCGAAACACACATAAATGCGAAGCTGTCACACTGTAAAAAATGATTTTATGTTTTAAAGTTACTTTAACTCATAAAATAATTTAAGCAATTTAATTTAAAATTTATATTGTAAGTTATGCTAGATTCAGCTTGATTTTTAAGGCAGTTTAATGCTACTAAAATTAATATAATGAATAACTGGCCAGATCTCTGACCCTGGATTAATGCGCAAGAGTCAAATTTGTACATGAATTCAATATCAGAGTTGTTTCAACCAAGAAAAAAAACGTATTTAGCAAATCTAGGCATTAGACTTATATTTAATACATAAAAACATTGCAGTGCAACATCTATCAAGGAGACATGGGCAGAATAAACAGCGAAATAATCGAATCGTGAAAGAAATTCAGACAAACACTTCATGAACTTGACGAAGCTGTCAGTTGGGCTCTGGCGGCTGGCATGAAAAACCAGCATATTTAACATGTCGTGGATGAGGTGAGTGAACGCTTGTGTAACATGATTTTGGGGAGATTATTGTTTATTTAGCAGAGCAGAGTATTAGTTATGTTCTGTCATAGTTTTCCGAAGTTTGTTTACCTTTCAAGTTTAGCGCTTGATAAGGTGGCCGCTCTGCTGTGCTGCAAAGACTTTAAATATAAGCTGTGCTGTGCTACATTAGCGCTGCAGTTGTAATTTCAGGCATGAAAATCCCTCACCTTTCGGCGAAATTCGCCGTTTTGAAGCCAAAACAGGTGACCCACGTGAATCGTGTAGATCTGATGAGAAATTCTTTTTGAGGGGGTGGGGGGAGGGGTCTTGGATGGTATTTACTGATTAATTAAAACTTAATATAAAGTGGATTTGAGCCATTTCAAATCGTGAAAGCTGAGC
>JAHKKF010474893.1:0-13975 GCA_019740295.1 Labeo calbasu
ATCGGAGATATTCTTGTCTAATTTACATCCCTGCTTCGGCATCGAAACAAGGAAAGTTACTGGACTGTGACGGTTGGTCTGAGGTAAAACGCTCATGTCAATCAACTATGGAAGCGGCCTCTGCTGGTGTGACGGCACACCGACATGCATCTGAGAACGGCTCGATTTGAAAAAGGGGATATTATTTTTACAGATTAATTAAAAACCACTGCATGGATTTTTATCATTATAGGGTAGATTTGTACATACACCGCCAACACACATGTTCAAACAACATGAAAAAGTGAAGTTTGCATCCGATGACCCCTTAAATATAATGAAATATAATTTGTTTTTATTATAAATAGATTTTTCTTCTGTAATATGTCCACTTAAATTTTGACAAGTGTCCTACATCAGAAATTGCACCAACAATTAAGAATGAAAGCATTTCTTGGTGATTACTATCTGACATGTTAAGGACTAAAACAATAACACTGTGGTTTTAGTTGAACTTCTAAATTAAAAATATTTTTTTTTATAAAAAATAGAGACCATAGACACACAATTTGTGTATTTTTAGCTTCAGTCCAGTAAAAAAAACATGGTAAATGTTACATTTGTTATTAGGGAAATGAGCAGTAGGTAGACATTTGTTTTATACCAAGTTCTGTGTAAAATTCTTTTTTTTAAACCAATTCCATTTTGTCCATTACAGGGTTGACAAAAAATAGTGTCTAGTAAAAGGTTGTTAATGTTTGAGGTGGCGAAATTTGATTGTGCAATTTGACGTGCATAATTATGTGGGGTATTTAGAATCGTATGTAGTTGAAAAATAAAATGTTACCGAATCCCAGGAATGACCCATATAGTGCAACTTGAAGACTGTTCAGAGTTCTGTGTCAAATGGTGAGGATCTCTATTGCCACACATAAACATGATTCAAGGAGCCACTATGTTCTTATCATTTGAATGTCTGGTTGGGTTGGTCTGATGGAAAGGCATCCTGGATATGTGAGTTGTCTCTGAGGATCCATTCAATAAAATGCCATTGTTTGGTTTAGTGGTAATGATGTCATCCTCATAAACAGAAACATGCACCGGAGGAAAACAAGCCACAACTAAACAATAAACCTATTTATTGAGTCTCTACTGAGAAATAAAAACACCCATAAAATATAACCAGGCTTGTATATTTTCCTGGATGCAAAATGCTTGCCTGTGCAAATCTCATTGCTTCAATGCTACAGTGGTGTTATCTGGTTGCTTACGTGTTTTGTGTTTTTTAGCATGCTATGTATTAAAAACACAGTAAAATTATTGTAACAAGAAGTTTGCAAGAAGAGAAACATCATGGCTGGATAGCTTCTCAGTTTCAAACATCTGCAAGAGTATTTTCTTGGAAGGTTGAGTTGCCTCACAACAGGAATTCAGAAAAAATTCTGATTCATGGAAGCTAAATCAGCCGTTCATGGTGACTCTGAATGGTATGGCTTGGACTAAGCCAGTAATATTTGATCCAAGACAAGAATTATTCCAAGTCTGGGAAACGGCTCTTTTGGGATATATGTTCCAGAGACACCAGACCGTAATATATGTGGCATGCATAAACAGGTAGAATGAGAACCATATATAATTTCATAAAAATAACTGTGGAATAGTAAAATATTTCATTTTCCTGACAGGAATAAATGACAGTTCTGAGGAAAATGAAAACCATGTGGACCAAAATAAAACATTTTATTCACTGTACATACATATATCAAAGTGACTCTGCACCTTAAAAACATACAAAACATGCAGCCGGCATTAGATGGCTGCTACTAGAGAGCTTTTAACAGATCGTCACAATGATATTTTTCTGTTATAGTCCTAATACTGTCATGTGCCTTTATGTTCTTCAGGACAAACAGCACATCAGTTATAAGTGCCCTGGAAAATAAAAAAATAAACAGAACTATTATACAAAATAAACAATTTCTTAATTTAATAACATAAATATTGTGAAATGTCTGTTATGTAATTATACATTAATCTGAGGTTCACTGTTGTACATTACCGAGTGCTGCTGGAATCCTTGTTGTCCTCAAATAAGGCATGAGCGATCTGAACAAGGTGTTTGCTGAAGTTCTGCAGCTGAGGTAGTGACGATCCACCGTTCACATCAATAAACCATGATTTTGGAAAACAATCTGCAATCTTTTCAGAAGGATAAAAGTGTTATGATGAACTACGTTAGCAGTAACCAATGAGATTAGATTGACATTATAAGCAAAGGAACCTTTTTGCATTTCTGGATGCTGTGTTTTGGATCAGATTCGTTAAGAACGGTGATCATCAAGTAACGGCCAAGGAGTTTCTCCAACATGAGCTCTTTAAGAATATGTTCAAGAATCAATCCATCCCATAACGCCATGTTACCAAGCAACTGAAAGACAAAGATTTCATGTAACGATCAGCATTCGAACATATCAAGAAATAAACACTGGTTTGATTTCTCATTAACATATGTTAATGTATATTACTTTCAAAACGTTTTGAGATCGGTACAATGTTTTTGATGCTCACCAGGGCTGCATTAATTTGATCAAAAATACAGCACAAACAGCAATATTGTGAAATATTACTAGAGTTTAAAATAACTTATATTTTAATCTATTTTAAAATGATTTGGCACTCAAGAAACATTTCTTATTTCAATATTGAAAACAGTTTTCGGCTTAATATTTTTGTGAAAAGCATGCTATAATTTTTTATCTTTGATGAATAAAGAGTTAAAAAGAACAGCACCTATTTAAAGGAACTAAAATTTCCTGATAATTTACTCATCCCCATGTCATCCAAAATGATAATGAGCACATTTACATGCACATCAGTAACCTGACAACACAAGTAAGCTGTGTTTACATGACTTTATTTATAAATCAGGTTATTTCCATTTAGTGACGTCAAAATATAATCATTTGCATATCTGACTCAGAGTATTCCATATGTTTGTCAGTTGTGAGGTTAAAGCTTGCAACATATCAGCGTGAAACTTACAGCTCATATTATCCTCTCATACAGTTATAAATGCAGCATTTTGACTGAAACACTTCAACTTCTGCTGCACGAGATGAGAACACATCATTTTTTGAGTCATGGAGTCAGTTATTGTGATGTATTTCCTTCTTTATTTGCTGCAAAATGTTTCCTCTGTCTAGACATGCTTAAATCTGCACTAACAATGCGTTCCTGTCACGTATCACATTTGCATTTCAATAAGCGACAGAAAGCGGGTTATTCCATTTACATGTTGTGTGAAATCGGGGTAAAAGGCAATAAAAAAAAAATACCTGTGTCGACCGGTTTATGCTTCCGCCGTTTGTGACCTTACTCCGATTAAAGAAAACTGGTTACCGCGGTTGTGGCTAGAGGGGATACAGCTCAGACCGGAAACTAACAATTAAATGAATTGTTCTACCTATTAAATTGTGTTTTATTAACGTCTACAATTACCCCAACCCTAAACTTAGCCAATACTATAATACAAAAATGGTATTATTGTTGTCGAGTGTGACAAAAATAACGTTAGATTGATGTGCGCATGCTTAGTAGCCAGAGCTGTATCCCTTTTAGCCTAAACGGGTTACCACATTTACATGACTATGTGCGTTTTTGGCTTATTAAGCATAATCGGCTTAAGGCATTGTCTTTCTTTCTTCAGTCAAAACGAAATTAAGGTTTTTGAGGAAAATGTTCCAGGATTTTTCTCCATATAGTGGACTTCAATGGGAACCAACAAGGTTGAAGGTCCAACTTGCAGTTTCAATGCAGTTTGCAAGCGTTCTACACGATCCCAGCCGAGGAATAAGAGTCTTATCTAGTGAAACCATCTGTAGTTTTCTTAAAAAAATAATAATTATTATATCTCTGCGATGCAGACCTTCACGCATTATGTAATCACGTTGGAAAGGACACACACGGTTAGTTCCGTTTACTCCGGTTAAAAAAGGTAGGGTAGGGTGAAAAACTCAGCTCATTTTGTCCTCCAACTTCAAAATTGTCAGACATCATTTTACCTTTTTTCTTTTTTGTAAAGGATGTTTGACTTTCTTTGCAAGTTCGCTTTGTAAACACTGGGTTGGTACTTCTGCCTACATCACGCGTAACCTTTCCACTGTGATTGTGGACACACAGCTGAAAGATGAGCATTTGTGGTTGAAAAGTATATAAATGTAATTTTTTTTTTTTAGAAAATGACTGATCATTTCGCTAGATAAGACCCTTATTCCTCAGCTGGGATCGTATAGAGCCCATCGAAGCTGTACTGAAACTGCAACCCGTTGATCCCTACTGAAGTCCACTATATGGAGAAAAATCCTGGAATGTTTTCTTCAAAAACCTTCATTTCTTTTCGACTAAAGAAAGACGGACATCTTGGATGACATGGGGGTGAGCAAATTATCAGGAAATTTTTATTCTGGAAATGAACTAATCTTTTAATATTCTGCAACATTATAAATATCTTTACTGTCACTTTTGATGAATTTATTGTACCTTTGCTGAATTAACTTCTTTAAAAATGTACTGACCCCAAAATGTTAAAATGTGTAATGAAACAACTAATAGTCAGAACATGACCAGAAGTGAAATGTCAAACCTTCACTGCTGACCAAAATTGATTGTTCTGAAACTGGAACTGTGGGGACTGCTTATCCTCTAAAAACCTTAGCAAAAAGGACAATGTCTTGATTAACTCAATACAACAACTTGACAATCACACACAAACATCTGAATGCAATAATTACCCAGCAATTAGCTTTTGAAATGTTTAGCTAAATATTAAAAACACCACATTCAAATAAAACTTACTTTTTTGGGTATAATGGGACAAAGACATCATTGTCTACTGCACTCCTTAACCTCTGAATAACTGCTTCTACAAAGGCCTGCAGGATGAATTCACAAGCTGATTATACTTACTGATATAACATCTGGTGTTTTAATACATTATAAGACAATACCTTGACAGGTTTGCTTTGTTCACCATCAAATACAGAGTAATCATCCTGTATTCTCTTGCACAGTGTCGTGAGGGTTTGAGACTGCTGCGCGGACAGAGGGTCCCACACGAGCTCCACGAAACCTGCCCAAAACAAGCTACGTTTTAATAAGGTAATTAGTTCTGGATTTCATTCTGCACTTCTAAACGAATGCTGCACTGACAGCAATCAGAGAACCAGAACAAGACATTCTGATATGCTTAATGTTAAATTAAAATCAAAAGCGTGATATTAAATGACTCTCTGAAACATTCTGTTCCCCTACTCAAACTCTAAAATGCAGAAGGATGGTGGGTGTTATAAAGCTGTTAATGTAATTATGTGCAAATGGCATAGTCACCTTGAACTTTAGATAGGATTGTCTTCTCAATTATGGTAGGCAGCGTCGTTTTATCCATGTTCTCCGATTCCTCATAACCCTGACCGTGACAGAACCTCTCGACAGCAGAATACCACGGCAATGCCTCAAAGTCTTCACCTGCCTACAGGCATAAAAACACGGTGAAATGCCTGGGTATATATATTGAAGTACAAAATGATCTGATAGAGCAGCAAAATTGTTATAAATCTTCTTAGAATTCCTTGCAATGAATTCTGATATAATATATTGTAGACAAGCCATATATCACCTGAAGAGGATTCCAGCCAATGAGCTGGTGTCGGATCAGGGGTGCCAGAAGTTTTGGGATGCACAGGCCAATGTAGGCATTACTATAAGAGTCCTGAAAGGAGACACGCCACTCGTCAAATCTGGAGAGGATTTTTTTCACATCCCAGAAGTCTGTTTGAACATCTGCAAACACTTCCTGTGCCTTTTTCAGTAGATCATCTGAAATTGAATCAAAGTTATAGATGCACTTATGGCCCTGGACCACAAAACCAGTCATAAGTAGCACAGGTATATTTGTAGCAATACCCAGCAATACATTGTATGGCTCAAAATTATCAAATGTTCTTTTATGCCAAAAATCATTAGGATATTAGGTAAAGATCATGTTCCATAAAGATATTTTGTAAATTCACTACCGTAAATATATCAAAACTTTTTTTTTTTTTCAAATACTTGTATCTCAGCCAAATATTGTCCTATCCTATCCTGTCCTATCAATTAAAAGCTTATTTATTTATCTTTCAGATTATGTTTAAATCTTAAATTAAAAAAAACTGACCCTTATGACTGGTTTTGTGGTCCAGGGACACACATGGATTCTAAACGCACCTGTTACGCAGTTTTGTATTCTCATGACACCGTTTAAAAATAATTTCTGATTCCGTGAAACTTCTCACACCTTTTTTACTTTGTAGCTCTGCCTGCTGTTCAGCCGTTGGTTCCAAGTCACACGGTACACACACAATGTCTTCAGACAAGCTAGGACATGAAAAAGCATAGGGAATTGAACAACTGATGATAAATGACTTTGACAACTGTAATTTACAGATTATAAGCATCTCAGAAAGCCTCCAAAGGCTGCAATCTATAGAGTTTCATAATGTCAGGCTTAGTGTTTCTAGGATTCACAGCAATAACAGTCAGTAATGGTGAAAGTGCAAACATTATAATCCATAATAATCACCTCTGCCAAGTTAGGTTAGAGCCTCCGGTTGTGTCACCATTACTGTGTGAATCTGTGTTATCTACGAGACAGCCATAAACACAATATTATATGAATGAATGTGCATTCAGTTCTGTGATAGATGGAAGTTATGATCATTATAATCATATGAGAGGGCATAATATGTGAAGCAGTCCTCTACAAAATATTACATACTAAAAGGCAGTACATCTTACAGGTTAACTTCTGAATCCGTGTGGACTCCTCCTGTAGTGCTTCTCTTCTCTGACTCACCAGCGCCTCTGCCTGGTCAATATAGAGACTGTGCATGTCCAGCTCAACAGAGTTTATTAAAGCCATCTGAAAAATAAAGCATACCACCAATACTTTATAAACTGAATACAGGTATACCAAATTATGTACATGGCTAATTTAGCAAAAATGAACCTTCTCAGACAGGCATTCCAGTAGGTTCCGTGAGAATATATTCATGGTACGGTAGAACCAGAGCTGCTCATCTGCAGCATGGTTTTCAAGGCTCTCCAATGAGCTTTTAGCCATTTCCATATCCAGTTGCATCCTTCGTAGCTCTGCCTCCCGTGCTCTGTGCACCTCCCTCAGTGAATCTAATCTGGAGCAAAACATTTTTTTATTTGTTAATATATATAATATAATACAATATAATAATAATTATTATTATTATTATTTTATATTTTTTAGGGCTGTTAAACGATTAAGCACATACAAAATAAAAGTCTGAGTTTGCCTAATATATGTGTGTGTACTGTGTGTAATTATTATGTATATAATAAAAACACACAAATTAATGTATATATTTAAGAGAAATAGTTATGTATAATATGTTTATTTATATATAATATACATTATATAAAATTTATAATAAATACATATACTTGTAAATATTTCTTAAAAATATACATGAATGTATTTGTATTTAAATATACATACATACATATATATATATACATACATATATATATATATATATATATATATATATATATATAATTGAAATATTATTTCAATTAAAAATAACTAATACATTTTAAATTGTACAATGTACAAAATCTATTCCTGTGATGCAACACTAAATTTTAAGAAAACATTTTCAGTATTCATTGTTAAAAAAAATCCTTCATAAATTAATATAAAATGCCAATTTGGTGCTAAAGAAACGTAATATTTTGCTGCTTAAAATATAAATATTTTTGTGTTAATCCTTTTTTTTTTTTAGGATTTTTTGATCAACAGAAAGTTGAAAAGAACAGCATTTTTTAATATAATTATTTTGTAACATTGTAAATGTATTTATTGTCACTTTTGATCAATTGAATGCATCCTTGTTGTTATTAAAAAAGTTTAATAATAAATAATATGTAAAATTAGATTTATATGATAAAGGTAAAACCACTAATCTTTTGAACAGTTATTTAATTACAAAAAAGTATAAAACAAATGCATTTCTGCAGCTTACTTTGAAATGATTCTCTTCTTAATGACATCAATACTGACTGGTGGAAGTGTTTCGGGGATGCCCATTTTCTTCTGTCGGGCTGGTCTAGGAGCCTGATATTCCTTCTGAGAATACAAGGAAAGGTCCTTGAAACACTATGGAAGCAGTGTGTAATAAAAAAGCAAGTTAAAGATATTATATACAATCCAGAATGGCTCAGGGAGATTAACTGAGCCTTTATGTCACAGTGGACTCACTTGGTGTCTTTTGACTCCTTTTCCAATCTGCTGCTCTTCCCACATCTGCTGGTCTTCCTCCTCCTGGCTATCAGAAAAGCTCTCATCGCTATCACTCCCTACAGAAAACAAACACAGAACATGTCATATTTCTGTCAACTACTTTTAAAAGGATGTTCACAAAAAAATGAAAATTCTGTTGTTTATTACTAACCCTCAAGTCATGAACACATGTCGAAGACTGACACATAAGAGAAGAAATTGTTGAAATCAGTCGTTATTTTTGTTTTCTTTGTGCACAAAAAGTATTCCTGTACATCACGATTTAACCGCTGATGTCACATGGGCTATTTAAACAATGTCCTTACAACGTGTCAGCTGCGTTTCTGTCTATGCAGGGTCAGAAAGCTCTCGAATTTCATCAAAAATAATTTGTATTCTGAAGATGATCGAAGGTCTAACTGTTTTGGAATGACATGAGGATGAGTAATTAATGACAGAATTTTCATTTTTGGGTGAACTATCCCTTTCATATACACAAGGAGCATCACAGTTTCTCACCCATCTTCTCAGCCATTCGTTCTCTCAGAGTCTTGGGTTTGGGTGCAAACTCGATTCTGCGCTCATGATCGTCCAGCTCATTGTCACTGTTTTGTTCTCCATTGCTCAGATCTTCTTCCTGTAGGCTTCCAGGAGTGTGAGGTGAATCCAGCGAGATGTAATCTTGTTGGGCTCTGGCTTGTCTCCTTTTCTCTTTGGCAGCACGAATCTTTCTGGCATCAGGAATGACGACTGCAGCATTGGACAAAAAAACGACATTAACAACCAGATTAGTGTTAGTGAGGAAATAATGACAATTTCCATACTTGGGTAAACTATTGCTTTAACACTCAGGTGGTCTTCACTCATTTTTATGAAAGCCCTTTTCTGCTACTTAATAAAAAAGGTAATTGCGATTTTGGTTTATCTCACAATTCTGACTGTATTTAAAATCAGGCAATTCTGAGAAAAAAAGAATTGTAAGTTTGTTATGCAATTCTGACTTTATAACTCGCAATTGTGAGTTTACACCTTGCAAATTCAGACTTTTTTTCTCAGAACTCACAAATGCAAGGTACAAAATCCAAATTGTGAGATATAAACTTGCAATTCTGAGAAATTAAGTGCATGATGTAAACTTGCAATTGCAAGTTATAAATTCAGAACTGCATGACAAACTCACAATTCAGACTTTTGTTTTGCAGAATTGCATAATATAAACTCGCATTTGTGAGTTATAAACTCAAAATTGCAAGACATAAGCTTGCAATTATGAGAAATAAAGTCAATTTTTTAGAAACATAACACATTGCACATTTATATCTCAAAATTCTAAGAAAAAAAGTCAGAATTTTACGTTTTGCATCATGCAGGTCTGAGGGGAAAAAATTCATAATTGTGAGATAAAAAAATGCAATAACATTTTAGAAAAATCTAATGTTATGACATTTATACATCAGAAGAGTAGAAAAGTTGGTGACTTTTGTGATTCTTGCGATTTGAACACGGAAAATTCAGTAGAAAAGGCTACATAGTCATAAAAATGATTAGCACTGGAGAAAAATGGGAAATATTCAAATACAGAGCAATTTTGGGGGTACACAGCCTCATGCATATAACCCATATGTATATAATTAACTGAAAATAATATGAATTTTCTAATATTTGCATTATTTTACACTGAAATAAATGGTGCATAATTATTAGAGGTGAATATGGTCTAATAGCATGAAGTCCCCTCAAATACAACATATTAAAGAATAATATTATTGAAACAAAATACTAAATATTTAAACTTAATATTACAAGTGTGACCCCTAAGTGACGAACTCCAGGGGGTTATTGGTTGCTGAGAGGCAAATGATGTAGTCACACCTCTTTGTGGTTTTGAAGAACTTGAAGAACCAGATAAACTTGACATGGTAGAAGAGCTTCCATCATCGCTGTCAGGAGGAATGTCTTCAACCGAGGCATCTGAATCACTGTCAGACTGCACACTGACATCCTTATTACTCTTCTTAACTAAAAAAAAAAGTGTTATTGATCATAACGGTAAATGACAGATGAAAAGCTTCTAAAGAATTCCAGTTAGTGTAAAACAAGAGGCACACCTTGAAAGCTTGGTAACGGTGCAGGAGAACCTTCTTTTTTCCGCGCTTGGAACACAACTTCTCTGTTAACTGAACGTTTCACTGTAAAACTTTCCTCGGTAGCTATAAGAAGCAAGTTCCTTCGTTAAAACCACTCTATTTAGTCCTTATGAGAGGTTATAATTAAATACTCACCGTCTTTTTCATCAACAAAGCTGAGTGTATTGCTCTTTGACTGTTGTTTTGAGTCTTTGGACTGGAGTGAAGTGACTGAGGGCTCCTCAGCATCACTGGAGTCAGACTCACGAGTCTTTGAACTAACGTTAACGTTATTTGAATTCCCTCCTCGCGGCAAATCTGCTTTTGAATCTGCTTTCTCGGTTTCCTTTCCGCCGAGCTTTTCGTTCTCATCTTCATCACTGGATTCATTTTTTCTTTGCCTGAAATTTCTGCGTGGCTTTTTATTAAACATGTTAAATTCAAACCAGTGTGAACGTGAAATCGACGACTCGCAGTGACGTATTTTGTACTTCCTGGTCGTCGTTTGAAAACATTTCATAATAAAAGTCCTGCATCTGAAAAACGAAATCAATTGTATTTGATTTATTGCGAGATGTAGTTGTGGCAGAATCTTCAAATGAACATGTTAAATGTATCCAAACTGAATTTTATCGGCTTTATTGACTTTAAGTGAATGCAGTTCTTTTTTTATTTTACATTATATTGTTTAATATAAGCTTCTGTACAATCTTAGTGTTTGCTTCACTTTTTATTCCTAGTAGATAAATGACGTAAATTACTATGACAACCACCTGAGGGTGCAATCCACCTTTCTCTTTCTGTAAGAGCAAGCGCCGCCATTTGTAAATTTTATGGGTCTGACTTCTGGTCTCATCCAAGTCCAGCTATTTTTAGCTGTTCAAAAATGCTTGTTTTGCTGCTTGATATTGCAAATTGTCTTACCGTATCATTTTAATTTATTTTCTTAATTATTAACACAACGGTTTGTAGTCCAAACTGTTTTAACATTTACTGCACATAATTTTTCTCCTTATTTTCCTATACTTACTGACATGTTTTAGAAAAAGTTTGATAGCATGTTTGAAAATTACTATGCGAGATATAATGTCTTCATACTAACAATTCTGTAGTCGTTTCTACTGTAATATCTGGGTAAAAGTTAGGAGTAAATAAACTAGGAATTACCATTTCTAAGCTTATTTATTTATGTTTTAGTAAAAAAAAAATAATAATAATAATAGGGTTGTCACATTATATGGGGCATTTATTAAAATAATTATTAAAAAACTCAAAATGTGAAAAGTAAAAATTAAGATACGGTGACCAGTTCACATTCAAGACCATCCATTTGAGTGGGAATCCATCCAATCTGGCAACACTGTGTCAAAATGTCCATCGTGTTGAGTATTTCACATAAATACAGTTGGTTATGGCTTAAGTGAAACCAGATATGTGTTAGTATATTAAATCCAAGCATTCGGTCTCTCATTAATGTTAATCAAACAATATATAAACACACATTTATAACTAATTTAACTATTCCCAAGTATGCATGACAAGTTCCAAGAACACAGATGAGTTCAAATCTTTGTGAGAGACTCAAGCCTGGGTCTTCCGTACAACTCTCCGAAGTTATTTCCATCATTTAAAATGAGGCACCAAAAAAAAAAAAAAAAAAAAACACAAGACAGCAAATTGGTTTATAAAATGTAATTAAGCATGTTACATAACATACATAGGGCATAAAACATTTTCACAAGGCTTTTGTGAGACTAAAATTCATGGGAAATTAAAAAAAAAAGAGAGAAAAATAAAATCAAAAATCACATACACAATAGAATAAAAGACAAAAAGGAGAAACAAAACATGTAATAGTGGTCCAATCTATAATGACACTCTCTGGACAACCACACACCTGTGCACAACGCAATGAAAAGTACTGAACAGAACTTTAATATTGGCAACATGGCAATTGATTTCCACTCCAGTGTTCTGGACATAAACAGGCAATGCTATTTGCCAACAACACAAATTCACCACTAGCAGTCAGAATCAAGATGCTCGTTCCTGGTTTCTATCGTTCATAACATGCGTTATGTGAAACAAATTTCTAGAGTGGGTTGTTTATACGTGACCACCAAAACCATATTACCAAAGTGTGCCACAGATTGTGTCAGAATTGGTCTGCATGCTAGTGGGGTACTGCTAACCGAACAGTTTCACTTTTAACATAGCATTACTAAACAAATCAAATCAAATATGCCCTAAGTCATCTTACAAATGGTTTGAATTTCTATGGATGATTTGGATTTCTGTAAAATCAAAGCAAAGGGATCACTAAACAGGCCAAAATCAAGTGAAAAACAGTAAATATATTATTCAACCGTTTAGAAACTGAGGAGAGTCAGATACTACATACCACTGCAGATGCTAATATTTCCAAATAAAATCTGAATCGCAGTCTGAAACGTATGCCGTTTCAACAAGTGTCTTTTTTTTTAAATTTCCATACTGAGCTATCTAAAGCGTGACTGGCCACTGGTTTCAGTGGAAGTGCACAACCCGTGGTAGTGCTGAGGTGAAACAGGTAAGAGTGTTAAAGTACAAGATACAGTAGGTGTATACGGTTATCTAAATGCTTTTAATATCCCTGCAATTACTTTTTAGTCTCAGACTTACCTGTGATGAAATGCATGTCCTTATTTTTAATTTATTCATTAATTTATTTTCCATTAACTATTACTTTAAGATTATGTTTGTATAAAATGACACTAGTCATAACTTTTCTACAGCAGAAACTGCACATTATGGAAGGCCAAGACAAACAAACTAAGGAACAGGGTTTCTCCCCAAATATCGTTCTTTTCTTGTCCAAAAGCTGCACTGTGAAAAGACTAAATGATTTTTCGTTTTCTTTTTTCATAAACAGCTCTTCATTAATCATGGGTTTGATCTTTACTGGAGGAATTCTGACATGGAGTGATAAGGAATGGAGATGTGTAAAAAGGTCATTTTCTTTGTTGAAGGAGCGCGTGGTCTAGTTCTCTCCTCCCTCGCCTCCTTCTCCCTCATCTGGTGCGTTGTCGGATGTCCATAACTGATGGAAGAGGAAAATATGACATGGTCAGGACACGTTCTGTATTATTTTAGTATTAGTTATATACATTTATAGTTTTTTATTAATATTTTTTAGCCTTTATTTTGATATTTTCAGTTTTTTTTTTTTAATTAATGTCTAAATGTCCATTTTCTTCTTGATCAGGGTTCGTACACATACTGTAAATGAAATTTCACGACTTGGAAGGACTTTTCAAGCACTATTTCTTTGATTTTCAGAGACTTCAATCAGAGATCTCACTTATCAAACAATGTCTTATCTTTTAAATTCTAAAAAAGATATATGGATAAATAAAAATATGCTAATAAAATGATACGCAAAGTTCCAATGTAAATTAAATGACTCACGAAAAACCCCAGTCTAAATCAAATGATTTGCGATCCACACTCCGAAGTACCCAACCTAAAGCAAAAGATTTAC
>JAHKKF010474905.1:0-19153 GCA_019740295.1 Labeo calbasu
AAAAAAAAGCTTTCCATGGATATATGGTTTGTTATGATAGGACAATATTTGGCCAAGATACAACTATTTTTACAGTCTTAAGTAGCACGGTACATTTGTAGCAATAGCCAAAAGTACAGGAAAGGAAGGAAAGGACGTGATGTGAGGCCAAGTATGGTGACCCATACTTGGAATTTGTGCCCTGCATTTAACCCATCCAAATGCACACACACAGCAGTGAACACACGCACACACTCAGAGCAGTGGGCAGCCATATTTCTATCGCTGCGGCGCCCGGGAAGCAGTTGGGGGTTTGGTGCCTTGGTTAAGGATCTCACCTCAGTCGTGGTATTGAGGGTGGAGAGAGTGCTGGTTATTCACTCCCCCTGCCTTCAATCCCTGCCAGACCTGGGACTCGAACCTGCAACTTTTCGGTTACAAGCCTGACTTCCTAACCATTAACAACGTTATCTTCTTTTTTTATGCCAAAAATCATTAGGATATTAAGTAAAGATCATGTTCCATGAAGATATTTTGTACATTTCCTACCGTAAATATATCAAAACTTAATTTCTGATTAGTAATATGCTTCATTTGGACAACTTCAAAAGCGATTTTATCAATATTTCGATATTTTTACACCCTCAGATTCCAGATTTTCAAATATTTCCTATCCTAACAAACCATACATCAATGGAAAGCTTATTCATTTAGCTTCAGACAAAGTATAAATCTAAATTTTAAAAAATGGACTCCATTGTCCAGGGTCACATTTGTATCAGGTGTAAATGAAAAACAAAGTAAAAAGTCCAATTTTATAATCAGTAATAATGTAACTAATTAAAGTATTCAATTTAGTACTTTAGTAAAGATGGTAATTAAGTTTTTTACCATTTTTTTATATGGAACGTTTATATAAATTCAACAGATACTACATTCTAATTGTTATACAGTTGAAAAGGTCAAGACCTCTGAAGTGGTCCATTTTAAACAACTTTAATGCATTTTAAACTTGTTTATGCTCATTTTACTTGTTTGAGTCATTAAAACCACGCCATTATCACCTCTAATGCTTAACAAGCTACCACAGTATTTAGGTGGAAACGATGGTTACCATGGTAACGTGTTTTAAGGGGCCAGTCACAAACTTTCCGTCGGATGCATCGGCTCGTGGCTGCTCTCATTTACCCTGACAGCAGATAAAGTAGTCGCCCCATCCTAGAAAGTCAGTTCTTACCTAACAGCAGCAGCCTGTGCGTTTGCTTGTACTCTCTCTTCTCCGCTTTCAGGTTCTTGTCAATGTTTCGACTGCGCTTGTTATCCGCTTTGACCCGCGCCCTCTCCTCCACCCGCCGGCGCTCTCTGAGCTGCGGGTCACAACTGTCCGAGTGGCCGGACTCGACATCGATCCCGGGATTCGCACCGGTCCGCCCGCCGGTGTATGATATCGCCGATTGGGATAACCTAGATCTGAAGCTGTGACACATCCCCATGGCCAGTGCTGGGATCGATCCTTGAGGTGTTTAACATTCGACTGGAAAAGTCTTGCAGGATAAGAACACCATGATGATGATGATGGTTATCCAGGTCAGGTGGAGAGAAGGCTCGCTATCCCTTACAGCCTTATCGCTCAAGGCTCTCCCAAGGTGTCAGTTAGCCTCATCGGGTTGTCCCTCAGTTTCTGATATTCACGAATGGACAAGAATGAACTTTGACCTGACACGCATAGCGTACTTTTCACTGTTTGTTATTCTTTCTCTATTATTTCTGGCCGCCGATCCAAGTCCCTCCTTGTCCGCTGGAGCTCTCGCCGCTCCGCTCGCTCTCGCGGGCTGACCTGAGATCAGTTCTGCGTCGTAACTTTTGCACAGCGTTAAATTTTCACGAGCAGCAGGGGGAGGTCACTCACTCCGTGACGTTGTTCAAATATTTGTGGCTTCACAAATTATACTAAGGGAGATGAGAAACAATTGGATTTCATTAATCTTATCATCATTTTGATTACATTCCATACATAGACAAATACTTATATTAACGCATAAATGTACTCATAAAAAACACACACATTGAGTGAAGTTAAGTGTTTATTTCAAGTATTCCTCCTGGGGGTAGTTTTATCGCGGTTGTTATTCATAGTGTTGTATAATGTTGTTGTTCATTGAGTGAAAACAAAGGTCAGTCCGTGACGTCATACGGAGAAAAATAGCACAATTTTAGTTTTGTAAACCCAAATATTCCTTTTATCTATTTTTAGTTTTATTATATGATGCAAATTAAGATTTATTTTGCTTAATCTGCTTTGGGTTATTTTACAGTATGAGTATTTTATTATTTTAGACAAATACATTTTTTTTGGTACCTAAAGCTCGGTTTTAGGATTGAGTCTGTTATTAGCCATTACATCTTTTGGGGGTACAGGGTGCACAAAATATAACAGATTCAATAATCCTGTAGGTGGCGTTGTTGTACATCAACATGCAAGTTCATGACTTATTTCTAGATATATTGTTGTGTACCAGCAGCATCATGCTCATTCAGATAGCTTTTAGATTTTTACATATTTACATTTTTACTTGTTTGTTTGTTTTACTTTTTAAAATACTTATAATCAAAAATACACTGCCAGTCAAATGTTTTTTTTTTTTTTTTATAGCAATATGGCTGCCCACTGCTCTGGGTGTGTGTTCACAGTGTGTGTGTGCGTGTTTGTTCACTACTCACTACTGTGTGTGTGCACTTGGATGGGTTAAATGCAGAGCACAAATTCCGAGTATGGGTCACCATACTTGGCCACACATCACGTCCTTTCCTTCCTTCCTTCCTTCCTTAAACTGAAATAGAAATCTTTTGTATATTATAAATTTATTTATCATTACTTTTGATTGATTTAAAGCATCCTTGCTAAATAAAAGTATTTATTTTTATAATCTCTTTCCAATATATATATATTCAGTGTTATAGTAAATAATGTTACGAAGCATTTATTTCATATAAATTCTGATCTTTGGATCTTTGGAAAATGTACTCAACTGTTTTAAGTATTGATAATAGTAATAATAATAAAAAATGTTTCTTGAACAGCAAATCAGAATATTAGAATGATTTCTCAAGGATCATGTGATGCTGAAGACTGGAGTAATGATGCTGAAAATGTAGCTTTGATCACAGGAATAAATAAATCTATTTAAAATATATTCAAATAGAAAGCGGTTATTTTAAATAGTAAAAATATTTCACAATATTACTGCTTTTGCTGTATTAGGATCAAATAAATGCAGGATGGTGAGCAGAAGAGAATTCTTTTAAAAAACATTAAAAATCCTACTGTTCAGAAACTTTTGACTGGTAGTGTAGGTCAGGATTTGAACCCACGTCTCTTTGCATTTTTTAAAAATTGTACCACTTATGTAAGACTGTAAAACTACAAATATTTTAAAAATGTATTTATTTGTCATATATCATGTATAGGGTACATACTGTATGGGTACGACAGGATAGAAAGTTAAAATATTTAAATGAATGATATGATTGAAAAAGATTTTAAAATTGTCTCATATTAAATTAAAAGTGAAGATGACTCTCTTGCCCTTTATCTTCTTTTGCTTGCTCTCATTCCTCCTCTTGTTGCTCTTTCTGTTTAATTTCCCCTAATAAAATGACCTGAAATCATGAAAGCCCTCATTGTAACTACAGATCTGACACAGTTTGTGCAAAAAGCACAGCGCTTTGCTAAATATACGAGCGCACTCCTGTTTCTTGGAAGGTTAAATAACGCGCACAATAGCATGCCTTCTGTTCTTAATCTGTCTTACAGCACGCCTCATGCACTGACATTATCAACAAGAGTGCTGCCACTTCACACATTCCCTCCACTTTGGGTCTTTTGAATCACTCGGTACTTGTGGTTTACCTTAACTTATATTATTTATGGCTGTTTGGGATCTTAATAGTCAAAAATCAACTTAATAAATGATAGGGAGATGTATGATTGAGTCCATTTTTAAAATGTAGGCATAAACTAAACAGTTCTTGTGAAAAGTACTTGGAGCACAACAGTGGCATCTGTTGGTAAAATATAAATCTGCATATACCCAGCTAACAGAACTTTCTGGCAAGGTTCTTTCTACTAAAGTTCTTCCAGTAATGTTAATAGAGTGTTTGTTGAAAGTATTTGGTCTGGACTGTTTTTTCCTAAAACATGTTTAAATGTAACTACTCGTTCCAATAATGTTTGCAATTTGGAATGTTCGCGTAACATTTGAAAAATTGGGGCATTTAGAAATACTGTTTTTAAAGTTAGCAAAAACGTGTTTTTGTCAGCTGGGTATGCTGGCCTCCAAACTGAAATTCCAGACCAGGAAGATGTAAGAGTTTATACTGTACAGAAGTGCCATCTTTAACATATAGGCTATAAACAAACTCTCACTGCAGGAAACACTTAGACAATGAGTATGTGGTCTGTCTGTCTTTCTGACGGCCTGTGTCACTGCATTGCGACAGATAGGGCCTGCAAGACTCTTATCATGCACGCCAGAGAGACGGCAACTGATCCAAACTCGTGACGATAGGCTTTTTGAATTTTAAATATTCAAATATTTCAACAACCCTTAAATACTTCATAAACATTATCAGTTTGGTCTTTCAAACTGTTTTGCTAAATTTTAAACCTACAACACAATTATTGTTCTTGACTCAAATGTAGTAATCTAGCTAGTTAATTCAGTGTCACACTGACTAGTACGTTATGTGACATATGGGTGACTCCCTCTTGATGATGTCGTCAGTGGTATTACACACACAGTGGGTATCTCAGACTCACGGTCAAGGCTATTCCTGCTCTTTCAACGTGCCAAATCTATCATTATGCGTGAGATCGTTCATCTACAGATCGGACAGTGTGGAAATCAGATCGGCTCAAAGGTGCGATGGCTCAAATTGAGTGTTTTTATGTGTATTTTTATGATTAGCAGCTGCATTATTATGTTAAGCTCAACTTGATTCAAGCAAGAGAATCTGATGCAGACAATTGAGAATGCATTTCTTTATTATGAGTATTTGTTAGTAGTAGTTTATTTATTCATTTGTTTGTCATGCATTTCTTTTATTATATTATTATATTATATTTTATTATTATTATTTTATTATATTTTATTTTATTATAATCATTTTTGGAGTTTAATGTCATTTTGAACTGCATTCTGTTAGTAGCTAAATATTGCAGTAATTTGCATTTCAGTTAAAAGCAATAGTAACAACTTATTTACTGCTATGTTTGTAGCATGACATGTATTTTTAAACTGAATAAATATTTAAAATTATGATACGTGCAGTCAAGGGTGTTCACCCCAGTGTGGTCTAATGTAAGATAAGAGACACAGAGCCTCCTCTGACGGGTTGGGCCTTCTTTATCGTGGAAATGAGCTCAGCGGCCTGTGAATTTCTGAGTGACAGATGCAGTAGTTTTGTGGTCAAAACTGAAGAGCATCCGGAAAAACAAATGCGAGTCGCTTAACTTAACAGATAGGTCAGTTATTTAAGGCTCTGTGTTGAAAATGACAGTTTTTTGTCATTCATTCAGTACTGAGGATTGAGCAGGTCACATGGGAGAAAATGTAGTGACTAATTTTCAAGCTAAAAATGTTTTCATGTGTTTGCAGTTCTGGGAGGTGATCAGTGATGAACATGGCATTAACAGAACAGGAGCGTATGAGGGCGACATGGACGTTCAGCTGGAGAGGGTCAATGTTTACTTCAATGAAGCACATGGTATGCAGACCTACACATTACATTCATGGTTTCTGTTTTTCTACAGTGGCTATTAAAATATTCGTAGGGATTCCCCAAACTTTTTTCAGCTGAAATATTTACTTGAAGTACCTAAAATTCAAAATGCAGATTATACTATACAGTTATTTAATTAAAATGCAGCCTTGGATTTGATAAGCTATATCGTAATTATCATATAGCCCTATATATATTTTCATTGCATGTTTTAATTCAATCATTTCCAAACTGTATTTTTGTTATCATTGTAAATTACATATTAGTTACATATTCTCAATAAAGTACTCAGCTGCTGGTGTCTTTATCTGGTAAATGTGCAGTCTTTGAGTTGAGGATCACAGTAACTTCCTATAGAAAATTCTCAGTGACTGAGATGTTTTATTGTCTCTTAGGTGGCAAATATGTTCCAAGAGCATTGTTAGTGGACCTGGAGCCAGGGACTATGGACAGCGTGAGGGGCAGTCACATAGGACAGCTTTTCAGACCGGATAACTTTATACACGGTGAGCCAGCAATTTAGGTGCATTTAATTTAGGTACCACATGAGTTTACTTCTATAACTATAAATAGGGTTGGTTGTCCCACTTCTGAAGCATACTTCCTTAAAAATAAAGCTTCCAAAAGGGGGATTTTGCATTGATGCCATAGAAGAACAACAAAGAACCTTTCAGTGAACCTTTCAGGTCTTAAAAGAAGAGTTTTTTTCTTAGTGTGAAAAACATAAAAAAAAAGCAAGAAAAAAACCAACTTTTTCCACTATAAAGAACCTGTTGCTGAATGGAAAGCTTCCATGGATGTTAGAAGTTCTTTATGAAACCACAGACATCAATCCACTTTAGTAAGCCTATGGGCGAGACTTCCGGTTCATTAGGTTCAGGAATAACAACGTGCAGTAAACGGTAAAACTGTTTGCAGTACAAACCAGTGTGTTCATAATTAAGTTCATAATATATTAAAATAATATGGTAGGAAACACCAATTTGCAATATCAACCAGCAAAACAAACTGTTTTGTACAGCTAAAAATAGCTGGACATGGATGAGACTGGAAGCCAGACCCATACAATTTACAAATGGCTTTTACAAATTACAGATTTGATTCTCAGGGAGTGCATGAAATTATAAAAATGTATACCTCGTATGCATTGTGAGTTGTTTCAGATAAAGGTGTCAGCCAAATGTGTTCATGTATTAGATGGATTACATTTTTTTATATTTTTTCCTAGCCATGAATCAGTATGCATAAACAACCATAAATATATGTTAGCATTTGATGTCTGCTGCTTTGAATGCATGTTCTTTAGTCTAATGGATTCTTATGGTGTATGCCAAAAGCGAATTCAGTTATTTGCGCAAGTAAAGTACATGAAAAGTCAATGCAAAGATGCGAATAGATGCAAATTTGTGATGGGTGACGCAAATGAGGCGAATTGGGAGACACGTTTCCTGTGAACGTTGTTGAATAGACGCGAATTTGCGGCAGGCGTCAAATTTCAACTCGAAAATTTGCATGGCGCGTTGTCGTGCAAGACATTCATCAAAGAGCTTAATGACACATAGGATCTGACACGTCCAGCTGTTTCAGGAAATTGTTTTTGTTGTTTTTATATTTCTATGTGCACAAGTGACATGAACAACACCCCACGAGAAATATGCAATGCAAATATTTGCTTCACTTTTGGTATGCACACGCCATTACTGGCTGTCAATGTTTTTAATCATTCTTCAGTTGGAAAAAATGATTGCAACGATATTGATCCTCTTTGTAATTATTGTTATTGTTATGGTGTGGACTTACAATGATTATAACAACTTTATAGTTAGTTAACTTTATCGTCTTTGGTTGTGAGCGAACCCGAACTTAAACTCTGAAATCTGATTGGTTCATAGAAGAGTTGGCTCATGACACAGTGCCACTCGTTTGCCATAACATCATTCATGATGCTGTTTTCTCTCCATAAATGTAAAGGCAATTCTGGAGCTGGCAATAACTGGGCCAAAGGTCACTATACTGAGGGCGCAGAACTTGTGGAGCAGGTCGTGGATCGCGTTCGTAACGAAGCTGAGAGCTGCGACTGCATGCAGGGCTTTCAGTTCATCCACTCTCTGGGCGGTGGCACCGGTTCGGGAATGGGTACCCTGATTATCAATAAGATCCGAGAAGAGTATCCTGACCGCATCATGAATAGTTTCAGCGTAATGCCCTCACCGAAGGTCTCCGATACAGTAGTCGAGCCGTATAACGCCACCCTATCGATCCACCAGCTGATTGAGAATACAGACGAGACGTATTGTATTGATAACGAAGCGTTGTATGATATCTGTTTCCGCACTCTTAAGCTCACAACACCAACTTATGGAGATCTCAACCACCTTGTTTCCCTCACCATGAGTGGGGTCACGACCTCCCTCCGCTTTCCAGGTCAGCTAAACGCTGACCTTCGGAAGCTAGCCGTCAATATGGTGCCCTTCCCGCGTCTCCATTTCTTCATGCCTGGTTTCGCTCCTCTCACAGCACGCGGTAGCCAACAATACCGTGCTCTAACGGTGCCCGAGCTCACCCAGCAGATGTTCGACGCCCGAAATATGATGACCGCGTGTGACCCGCGTCGAGGGCGCTATCTCACAGTGGCAGGCATTTTCCGTGGTCGCATGTCCACTAAAGAGGTCGACGAGCAAATGCTGGCCATTCAGCAGAAGAACAGCAATTACTTCGTAGACTGGATCCCTCACAACGTCAAGGTGGCCGTTTGCGACATCCCGCCACGAGGCCTCAAAATGGCCTCCACCTTCATCGGAAACAACACCGCCATCCAGGAGATTTTCAAGCGTATAGGAGAGCAGTTCTCGCTCATGTTTCGACGCAAAGCCTTCCTGCATTGGTACACGGGGGAGGGCATGGATGAGCTGGAGTTCACAGAGGCCGAGAGCAACCTGAATGATTTGGTTTCAGAGTACCAGCAATATCAGGATGCCACCGCCGACATGGATTACGATGCAGAAGATGAAGTGACAGAAGAGGAGGGTCTGTCATCAACAGCACACAGCACTCGAGTGGAGATTAAGACTGAGGTGGTCACTGAAACTTCTGTCAGTGAATGACGTGTGGGCTTTAGTGAATTTGGCAAGAGTGGATCTGATTGTGTGAAGAGTGGGAGCATTCAGTGGCCCCAAAAAGTATTTAGACACTCGAGATACAGTTAAAATTAATAAATGAATTACAATGCATTAGAAAAAAAATGTTTGGCTTGAAAGGTGTGCTTTTAAAAAATATTTTGCATAATTAAATAATAATGTTCCTTACGTGTTCAAATACTATTTGAAGCCACTGTTCATTGCAAACTGTGAAATATTTTTGACCTCCAGGATAAACTTGTGAATTACACAAAAATAAACGGGATCATTCAAAATTCAAAAACAAAAATTCAAATTCAATTTTCTTATTCCTATATATTTTCAAAAGTCTGGGGTCGATATGTTTTTGAAAGTCTCACCGAGGCTGCATTTATTTAATCAGAATACAGTAAAACAGCAATATTGTGAATATTATTTATAATATATATGTGACCCTGGACCACAAAACCAGTTGCACGGGTATATTTGTAGCAATAGCCAACAAAACATTGTATGGGTCAAAATTATCGATTTTTCTTTTTATGCCAAAAATCATTAGGCTATTAAGTAAAGATCACATTCCATGAAGATATTTTGTACATTTCCTATCATAAATATATCAAAACTTAACTTTTGATTAGTAATATGCATTGCTAAGAACTTCATTTGGACAACTTTTCTCAATATTTTGAATTTTGTGCACCCTCAGATTCCAGATTTTCAAATGTATCTCAATCGAATATTGTCCAATCCTAATGAACCATCATCAATGGAAAGCTTATTTATTCAGCTTTCAGATGATGTATAAATCTCAATTTCAAAAAATTGACCCTTATGACTGGTTTTGTGGTCCAGGGTCACATTTTATGAAATGTAATTTATTCCTGTGATAGAAAGCTGAACTTTCAGGAAAAAAATAAATACATTTAAAAAATAAAAAATCTTATTATAATTAATGTTGAAAACAGTTTTCAGGATTCTTTGATGAATAGAACATTCAAACGAACATTTTTTAAATGGAAATATTTTGTATCATTATAAATGTTACATTTGATCAATTTAATGCATCCTTATCAAATAAAAGTATTCATTCCTTTAAAGAAACAATCTCACTAACCCCAGATTTTTGAACGGTAGTGTAAAGCTTATTTTACATAAAGATATTAAAAAAATGAATCTATATTGATCACCTGAGAACACAAAAAAACTAATTCTGTATGTTCTGAAAAATATAGGGAAAAACAGTGTTAATTTTTCTTTTGTGTGGTGTAATAGTGCTATATAGAGGCTTAAATTCTTCTGTCGTTGTTTGTCGTCAATATTCAAAATGCTACATTTTTGTTTTTACTCATTTTGCTTTCCTTTTAAAAGCATGAAAAATTATAAACTTTCAGAATAAATTTGATGCATCTGCATTGTATGTGAGTATTTATAATGCTAAGAACTTTCATGTGTTTACCATTTCATTGTCATTTATGTCATGCACCCATTCGTTTTCTTACAAAATGCATAAAAATAAAAATGAAGACAATCACTCTTTTTTGGATATCAGTAAGCAACAGAGACTAAACTATTCAATTTGTGAATCTAAGTAGTTTTACATAATGGAAACAGTGTACATATTTAAATAAAATACATTCATTTCTGAAAATCTTGCTTTTTGTTTATGTAAAATAAACCTTATGTCTACATAGTTAAATCTAACATATACATCCTTTCTTGCAGAGCCTAAAAAATATTAAGTATATACAAAGAGCATTGTGCATATTAATCAGCCAAATTTGCTTACAATTTTTGCAGAGAACACATTAAATTGCAACATTTACCTTTTTAAATAACTACTGGACTGCAAACCATGTAAACTATGTAAAACTGATCTGTCATATTAACAACACCCCCAGTATTAACAATACACCCAGTTTGCCCAATGAACACCTGCTAAACAGAAAACTCTTTGGAACAAGAACACACCAAGTAAAGGCTGTTTTAGTTTGAGACTCTTCATAATTTATTATCAAAAGAACAGGACTATTTCCATTAAATCATCATAACTGCAGGTCTTGTAAATCCGACAGAGAATGTACGTGGAGATGTGGGGACTGAGGGCTTAATTACAGATCCTGCAAAAAACAGAAAAGACAATTAATCAATTTTAACAACATATGTTTAACCTTCTACAAGTGCAGTACAGTTCAGGTAAACAGCTGAAAGTTTAACTCACATTATACAGTCTTCATTTTAGTGACCTTCACACTGGATTCTGCGTTTTTAATCGCCTCAGTTTTCAACTGTGGCTTCAGTGCTGCTCGCACGACCCTGGCGCAGATAGCTGAGTACCTGATGTAACTGAAACGACGAGACAAATATTAAATTACAAAAAACTCAAACAAAATTGCTCGTATATGTCTACAGCAATTCAAATAAAACATGACGCTAGTCCTACAGTCAAATTCACAGCTACACAGACTAAGGCCAGACCCGCTGTTACAGCACATACACAGCTCACAGATTACAGAGAATACAACAACTAAAATAACAACTGCACAGCCTTTTAAGTTTTTAACTGTCATTCTGGTACCTCAGTCCCGCTTGTCTCCAGTAAGCAACCATTTTTCCACGCAAATGTGTGTCTTGCGTCCGTCAAATGCTGCAGTTCGCGCTGATCAAGGACGAAAGCAAGGCCTGTACGTTCGCCGGAAAATACGTCATAGGCCAGCGTACAATCCTATTGGCTGACAAACATGCCAATCATTACACTGTCAGATGGAATCGAACCTATCATGGATGATTATATACAAACCCAATGTTTTCCTCACAAACGCTTAATTTGGAATAATAAATACATGACACACCAAAATAAATCTTTATTTTTTTTAGTTAAATGGTTTATAAAAAATGTTTTGTTGCTTTTACAACTTTTGAATAGTACTGGTCATGTGCTTACTACCTATTCAGAGTTTTTAGAAAAATGTTCATTTTATATACCTGTCAAGGAGTATATCATGTTAATTAATGCCATTCTCTCAGAACTTTATTAGGAAATGATACAGACTAAAAATAAATAAATAAATAAATAATTTAATAAATAAAATTATTTATGAATAATAAATTATTATTTGTATGACAAATAACCTGAGAGAGGTATCGTTTAAGATTGTTCATCATATTTATCCTGTGAAACAGGAAGATTGTGAAACAAAGTTTTGTAAAGACATTGACTTGAAGTGTGTTTTCTGTAAAGAGGAAAATGAGAGTACTGTCGTCCATTTATTTTATTGATTGTATTATTATTTTGGTGTATTTTTTGTTTGTTTGTTAAAGTACTAATACTGAATTGCAACTCAAAAAAAATATTTAATTTTTTTTATGAGTATACTTTAAAATTTGGTATATTGTGAACTTACTCATTATATATGGAAAATTCTTTATTCACAAATGCAATGGGCAGTGAAAAAAAACAAATTTTACAAGAAGAAAGCTAAATAAATAAACAAATAAATGAATAAATAACGGAATAGCGGAAAAAAACCCTGTAACTTATTTTAAAGCTTTAAATCTACGCTTTGAATAATTTGTAATTATTTGTACATGTTTACAGACATGTGATTTTCTTATTGCTTTCCCTATCATTTATTCCTTGTTCTAAAAACTGCAATTGAAAAAAAGCTGGAATTGAACCAGTCACTGCAGTTTAATGATACAATATCTACATTAACCATAACATTTCAAAATAAAAAGTTTTATTTTTGTGTATTCATTTTTTAATTATAGGTACGTTTTAATAAACTACATAAATGCAGATTTATTAAAGTTGCTTTCAGTTTTGTAGCATTCCAACATGATTTATTATATATTATAATATTTATTAAATATAAAATATTTCATTAATCTCTCTCTCCTTCTCTCCTTCTCATTCGAAATGTATATTATGCTGCTTGGATTAACTTGAACAATAATGTTAATAAAGGTAAAAAATGTCATTTTCATTTATTGCTTATAAAACAATGCTATTCATTATCTGTTGATTATACATAAATTAATTATTATTAAATATTTACATACACACCAACATGTCTTTAAATTAGAAGGGTCTTTTATTTTGTAACAATGCCCGGGTTGACGTAGACTGTTGCAGCTTGTTTGCATAAGATTTTATATCACCCGATGCTTATTGTTCATATATACTTACGATCTATAATAATAACAATAATATTAATATTAATAATAACGGTTCGTCTAATAGCTATTTTTTGTATTTACATTTACAAACCCTTCTACATTATAGTTAAAATCAAGTAAAAAATGTAATAAAATTTGTCAAAATTAATTTTATGTATACAGAACCGCCCTGGTAATATTAATAATTGTAAAATGTAATATTTTTCCTATTGTAATAATATAAAAGCCCCTATTTGTAATCATTACGGAGTGGAGACGTTCAATGCGCCATGACGTGAGTCATGTTCTTGTGACGTGATGATGTCATGCGGCCTGGGTTAGAGAGGGGGAAGCAGAAAAAACAACAACAAGCCTGTTGTGTTGGTGACAGATAGAAGCCACGCTGAGGTGACCTGTCTAGACTAGTAGTCAAAAAGCAGTCTAATATCAGTCTTTGCCGTGGTCCCGAGGGCAAGATGTCTTTGTTTGGGAAGTTTTTTGGTAGCGGTGGCAAAGGGGGTAAATCTGCAAGCCCCCAAGAGGCTATCCAGCGACTGCGAGAAACAGAAGAAATGTTGACCAAGAAACAAGAATTCCTGGAGAAGAAGATCGAACAGGAGCTTGTAACGGCCAAGAGAAACGGCACGAAGAACAAAAGAGGTGAGCGATGAGCTAAGTGAACTTACCTGGCATAGATTAGCCGGTTAACTCAGGTTAGGTTGCCTCTGTGCTTTAGCGTTATTTTATGTCGGTCTGTTATACAAAGAAATTCATTAAAAACGTATCTTGTAACTGAAATAATACAGTTAACGAACTAATTAACAGGACTAGACGTTTTCTTAAACGCATGATGGGTCGTTGAGAGCTGTCATACAAATCTGGGATATGGAATTATCTATAGGACGATGATTTGCTTTATAATTTGATTAATCCTTTCAGGATGCTTGGGATAGACAGATACAGTGTTGTAGCTCTCCATCAGTTCACCTTTGACCTATCCTGGTAACCATGGTGATGACAAACATGTAGGTCATGTTGGTTGACTCAGGAAGTAAAACCAAACTTTGTGAAAAAGAAAAATACATCTTTAACCTTTTAGTAATTTTAGTAAAATTGCACATTCACAAGCCAAGAATAACTTAAAAACTCTCATATTATCTTCTTTAACAGTGATAAGATACTTTAAAACCCTTTTAGACAACAATTAATGCAACTGTCCAGATGTTAACTTTTTGTTTGTATGGTTTTTAAAGTTGTTATTTTTATTTGACATTCTCTGGTGTTAAATAATGCTTTCTACTTTTTCGTTCTGAACTAAATACATTAAAAAGCCCACAAACTGCCCATCTGCTCAACCTGGAAAAAACTTGTCATTTTAAATCCTACTGTCATGCTTTCCATTATTGCTACATTCAGGCCTTGCAAAAATTATGATGTAATTCAGTTACAAAAACTATATTTATAAGTCCTTTTCCTGTCCCATCGATCCTACAAGTGTTTTCCAAATCCAGAGATAGCTCCATAAATAATTTCAGGGCAACGTAAGGAGCACATTAAAGAGCCGTCTGGGTTGTGAGGCCTGTAATACAACTCCACATTTAAAGTCCCCAGAACAAAGGTAATCAATAATTGATCTGATTATCCTATGAGGGCTGCTGGGACGCAATGGATGATGTGACTGCTAGGGGTGCGGGACCGATGTTTTGTCGTAGATTACAATTCCAATGCGTTCATGGAAAAAGTGTTTAATTTGCATGACCTTTGTGTCAGGTGACATCTTTGGAATGGTCCCACTGAACATGCACATGACGTAAGAGTCTGTAGAGCATTTTCTTGTATTGTAAAGCTGATAAATCAAGGTTTCATTCCATACATTGCACAAACACAGCTTCCGTTTTATCTGCTGCATGTGAATTGACAATTCAAATCATTGTTTTGTCAGTGTTTAAAATTTAAATCTGTATTAAGTTAAAATGCAACGTGTTTTGGTATAGTACCAGTAAAAAGTTTTTGAACAGATTTTTAATGTTTTTAAACAAGTCTCCTCTGCTCACCAAGTCACTGGTTTGATCTAAAGTACAGCAAATACAGGAATATTGTGAAATATTTTTACTATTTAAAACAACTGCTTTCTATTTAAATATATTTTAAAATGTAATTTATTCCTGTAGTCAGAGCTGTATTTTCAGCATCATTATTTAAATCTGTCACAGGATCTTTCAGAAATCATTTTAATATTCTGATTTATTATTATTATTATTATTGATGAATAGAAAGATCCAAAGGTCAGCCTTTATCTGAAATATAAAGCTTTTGTAACATTATACACTATACCATTCAAAAGCTTGGAGTCAGTATAATTTTTTTCTTTGGAAAGAAATTATAGGAATTAATGCTTGTATTTAGCAAAGATGCTTTAAATTGATCAAAAGTGATGATAAAGACATTTATAGTGTTACAAAAGATTTCTATTTCAGATAAATGCTGTTCTTTTGAACTTTTTAGTCATCAGAGAAACCTGAAAAAATTCTACTCAGCTGTTTTCAACATAATAATAATAATGAATGTTTTTGAGCGGCAAATCAGAATATTAAAATGATATGTGACTGTAGTAATGATGCTAAAAATTCAGCTTTAATATCACAGGAATTAATTACATTTTAAAATATATTCAATAGAAAGCGGTTCTTTTAAACAGTAAAAATATTTCAGAATTTTACTGTTTTTGCTATACTTTGAATAAAAAAATGCAGGTTTGGTGAGCAGAAGAGACTTCTTTAAAAATGTTAAAAATCTTACTGTTCAAAAACTTGAAGTGGTAGTGTATTCTGACAGTTGATTCTCACAAAGAACATAGTCAGAAAAATATATATATATTTTTTGCAGTATGATATCTGTTTCAAATATATTTTCCAGTGTCCTCCTAATTTTTAAAGAAAAGTAAATATGGATAAATGAAAGGCAACTACTTCTGTGTCTTATATATATTTTATATTGTATTGTATTTGTAATAGGTCTATAGTTTTTAATACACTTTAGTTGTAAGATTTAGTTTACTTAGTTTTAGCTATTTTAGTACTTAAACTAAATCAAAATGGGAACTAGCTGAAATAAAATAAGCTTAACTTTTTAAAATATTTTAGTTTAGTTAATGTTTTTATGTTTTTAAGTACTGAAAATATTTTTAATGGTTGTAAACATTAATGTTTAAAATGTTTAAAGTTTTTCACCCTGCTTATAAACACTTTAAAACTTAAAAAAAACAACAACAACATTTTTTACTTTTTTTGATTGTGGGAATGGGTAGATCCTGAAAAAAAAATGTTACAAAACAAACACATCATAATGGTCGCATTCACACTTAACAAGAAAAGCATGTCAATATTGATGTGCATGTCATGAATGCATTATTAGGCCGCCGGCCACATTCTTCCTAGAAAGCATTCTTTCACTTTGTTTCTCTTTTTTTACCAGCTCACTTGCCTGATTAAGTTTGGTGAGTTTGCCTCATTTAGGGGTCCTTACACTGCACCACTGTTACTTTCCATGGTAAAACCCTTATCAAATCAGTGGTGGAGTGGAGTCCTCCTAATTTTAATTTGGTGTTGAGAATCTTACCCTGTGGGCTTTCCATCTTGCCTTTACTGAACATTCATTTTCCATGCAAACACATTCTTACGAATATATATATAGTGCACAAACCACATTAACAGCAGGTCTGAGGACTAAGAATGCATGGCGCTTGCTGAGATAAATCTTAGTTGAAAGAAAGGGCTTTAAATTAAATCAATTAACTCATAATTTCATAATGTTCTATTAAACTCTTTTAAATAAAACCACACTTAATGTTATGCAATACTAAAATCCTCTTATTTTGCGCTTTAATTGCATTTACATTTCTTTCTGTTTGAAACAGCTGCATTGCAGGCCCTGAAGCGTAAGAAGCGCTACGAGAAGCAGTTAGCCCAGATTGACGGCACCCTTTCTACCATCGAGTTCCAACGGGAGGCGCTAGAGAACGCTCACACCAACACCGAAGTCATCAAGAATATGGGCTATGCTGCCAAGGCTATGAAAGCTGCCCATGACAACATGTGAGGAGCTTGTTTTCTTTGCCCTTTCTCTCTATCAGCCCCTCTGTGGCAAGGTTTTGAGTTTATGAGATTATAAACAAGATCAGTTTACCAGTGCAAGGTATTGTGGTTGACATGGGATATATCTGCATTACTTTCAGGGACATCGACAAAGTGGACGAACTTATGCAGGACATCACAGAACAGCAGGAGCTGTCACAAGAAATTTCAGACGCAATCTCAAAGCCTGGCGGGTTTGTGGAGGAATTCGATGAGGTAAGATTAAAACATGCAAACCCCAGAACCATGATGAAGCTTCACCTGCTGAGCTTTTGGGAGATTTTCATGTGGTTTTACAAGATGATGTTTACATCCGCTGTTTAATTATAAGGTGCTCAGAAAGGCATATCTTCTCATTGTGTTATAAATGCTCACGCAGCAACATCATAGATCCGTTTACTCGTTAAATACACAATATCTGTGCCAAAGACACATTTTAAACCTGCTGGGTGCCGCTTAATTTGAGGGGAAAAAAGTTCCAAAACAGTTTGAGGTTTGTAAGATTTTAATGTAAAGGATTAGTTTGCTCTAGAATTTACTCCATGTCATCCAAGGTGTTTATGTCTTTCTTTCTTCAGTCGAAAAGAAATTAAGGCTTTTGAGGAAACATTCCAGGATTTTTCTCCTTATTGTGGATCAACGGGTTGAAGGTCCAAACTGCAGTTTCAATGCAGCTTCAAAGGGCTCTACATGATCCCAGTCAAGGAATAAGGGTCTTATCTAGCAAAACGATTGGTCATTTTCTAAAAAAAAAAAAAAAAAAGCTCTGCTGTACGTCATCACACATTACATAATCGTGGGAAAAGTAAAAAGGTCACACGCGATAAGTTCTTCATCTGTGTATACTTCGGTTCAGAAAGGTTGGGTAGGGGCCGAAAAACTCCATCTTTCTCCTCCAACTGCAAAATTGTCCAACCTTTTTGTAAAAGGCGTTTGCACGTTTGCTTTGCAAACACTGGGTCAGTACTTCTGCTTACATCTCACATGACCTTTCCAATGTGATTATGTAATATGTGAGTAAATACGTAAGTCAAGCTAGTGGAAGATTTTTTTTTTTCAGTAAAATGACTGATTGTTTTGCTAGATAAGGCCCTTATTTCTTTGGTTGGAATCGTGTAGAGCCCTTTGAAGCTGCACTGAACTGCAATTTAGACCTTCGACCCTGTTGGTCCCTCTTGAAGTTCACTACGTGGAGAAAAATCCTGGATGTTTTCCTCAATTTCTTTTCGACTGAAGAAAGAAAAACATTAACATCTTGGATGACATGGGGGAAATTGTAATTCTGGAGTGAACTAATCTTTTAAAGTCGTTAATACTCACCAAGGCTGCATTTATTTGATCAAAAAATACAATAAAAATAGTGATCTTGTAAAATATTGTTACAGTTTAAAATAACTGCTTTTGTATTTTAATATGCTTGTGATGCAAAGCTGAATTTTTAGCATCATTACTCGAGTCTTCTGTGTCACATGTTTGTATTGTTATAAATGTTGAAACAGTTGTGCTGCTTAATATTTTTTATGGAAACCATACTATATTTTCAGGATTGTTGAATTAATAAATAAATAATTATAAACGTCACTTTTGATCAATTTAATGCATCCTTGCTGATTAAATGTGTTTTTTTTCTTTCAATATATACAGTTGAGGTCAAAAGGTTACATACAGTACACCTTGCAGAATCTGCGAAATGTTAATTATTTTATCAAAATAAGAGGCATCATACAAAATGCATGTTATTTTTACTGAATGAGATATTTCACATGCAAGACATTTACATATAGTCCACAAGAGAAATAATAGTTGAATGTATAAAAATGACCCTGTTCAAAATTTTACATACAGTTGATTCTTAATACTGTGTTGTTACCTGAATGATCCACAGCTGTTTTTTTTTGTTTAGTGATAGTTGTTCATGAATCCCTTGTTTGTCCTGAACAGTTAAACTGCCTGCTGTTCTTCAGAAAAATCCTTCAGGTCCCACAA